>VWPU01006312.1:0-65223 GCA_013398955.1 Callaeas wilsoni
CCGGTACCCGCCCGGAGGTAGGGCCTGGCGGGCGGCCCGGGACGCGGGGCGGCGAGGCGGGTGGGTGGGTGAAGGGGGCTGCGGCGCATCCGGGAGCGGGGTGCCCCACGGGGGCATCGCCGCGACCTGCCCCGGGCCCGGCCCGCGGCGCGGAGGGCGGGAGGAGGGGGCAGCCAGGCCTCGCCTTTCCGCCTCGTCTCTGCTCCGAGGAGGCCCCCGTCTGCATCCATCTTCGTCTCTGAAGGAGAACTTGGTCCGCGCCGGTGCTGGTGCGGAGGGTGCGGAGAAGGGTACGGGTGTGGGGGGTGTTGGGCGGGGGGGTAAGAACAGCTTTTCTGCACCAGAAGGAGGTGTTGGTCTGCCTGGTATCTGGCCATGGAGCTGTACCTCCTGGACTAGTTGCCTCATTGACTTTGCCTGTTATTGTGCATAATGCGTCTCGAGTTGTCTAATAAAAGCTCTCTGAAGCTTTCACGTGAAAAAACATGTCACAGACCCTCAATTGATAATAGTTGCACGGTGTTTTAGGCACAAATGTTTTATGCCAACATGCAACCTCATGTTTGGAGTTAGGGGATGTGTGTGCTGCCATGTTCTGCAGTCTTACTCATTCTAAGCCTTTTTCCATCCCTGTTCTTGGAGGGAGATCCGTTTGTGTGTTTTTATGCCCTGTTCATGCACTCTGTGTCCCTCACTTGCTTTTTGTTCTGTTGCTTTCTCCCAGAGGTGTTTATCTTCCAGTAGTGATGCTGTCACCTGTTTCCTTGCACTGAAATGAGAAATTTGAATAACCTGAACAATCTGAATCATCCCCTACTCTCCAAATAGTGACCACAAGCATGGCTGAAATGTATTTTATTTACCACCTTTTAAAACCTTTGTGGTTTTGTTTTCTCTTTGACATACTCTGCTCATGGCAGTGAATGTCACATCCCCACTTCTTGCTGAGGGTAAAGCCAGATAAGAGGTAACAAAAACAAATGTTCTGAAGTTTGGGTCATAAGACTGCTATGTCTGTGTTAGATGCTAAATTCAGCATCAGCTGATAGGATCGGCCCAGTCCTTCTGGTTCTGGTCTTCCACAGGTGTTCTGGCTGGGATTTCTTCAGCCATCCACTGAAACAGGTTGTTGTCTATTAATGGACATAACTTCAGAGGGACAAACTGTAGTCTAGTTTGGCAATCACTTGAATTGACTCTGAAGTGTTTATAGTTATGCAATCCAGAATCTAAATTGTCAAGTCTTCTTGTTAAAAAAACAAAACAATAATTTTGTCAGGGACTGGTTGTTATATAATGCTTCAAAAGAATTATCAAATAATAAGAAACCTTAGTGTATACATAGAGTGAAGCAGCTCTTTTAAAAACCCATTGGGATTTTATGTTTCAATACTGACATTGCATGCTAATGCTTAATCAAGTAGTTGAGCTTTTGATCTTCTTCACAGTGTAATTGATATTTCTATCCTCACTTGAATTCTGGAAATATGAATATGTTTGGTAGGTCTTTTTCCAGAAACTTCTAGACTATGCACTATCTAATAAAAGGTGCTTTCAGATCTTAAATTTCATCGTACTACTTTCATTAATGATCTTGTTTTTCGCGCTGCTTTTCTTTTGTGACCGCATTGAACAGCATGAACTATGGTGTTGTTTTCATTCTTGTTTCGTTAAATTTTGAATGTGCCTAGTGCTAAAAATTCCTTTTCTGTCATCTGCTTTTTTCTTACACTCCTAATTAACTTAAGCTTACAAATTTATATTTTTACCTTTGAGAAGTTTTCCTAACTTAAAGTTACTTATAATATCAAGATTCTTAATGGGGTTTTAACATAGTCTTGAGTTTCTGTATGAAAATTACGCATTTACTATTTTCAAAGGAGCAAATGTGATTCAATACTTTTAAGTTTTATTTTAATATTGAATAGATTTCAAGTTACCATTGTTCTGCATAACTGAACTGTATTTGTTTCATGTATAATATGCACTCTAAGGAGGCATTGGATATAGTTAGTGACAGAAATATTAGTCATTATTTAATAATTATGCAATACTTTTTTTTTTTTTTCCACATTTATGCTGTACTGTTTTCAACTTTGTTAAGTGTCAGCTTCAGTTCAGGCTGAGAACTTTTCCATTAGCTTCCTTTCAGATAGGAGCTCTTCAGCAAGGCATTCCAAGCAATATAGTATGTTTCCTTTTCTAGGTAAATCCAGTGGACATTTGTATAAGTGCTTACAGGAAAGAAAAAGATCATTATGTTTTAATGAGTAAGAGGAATCCTGTAGTGGGAGACCTGATATATTTAAAGATTTTTAGAATTAAATGCTTAATTAATTAATTCAATTTTATACTTCAGGGATGCAATCTAAGAAAGTGTAAAAAGGCAGTAAATTTTTGTTAAGCTTTTTTTTTTTTTAAATTTGTTGAAACTAGCATAGAAAACATGAGGTTGGATTTCCAGTGTTTGTTAGGTTGAAGATGTTCCACCCTAGGTAAGTGAACTGGGGAAAGTAAGCCCTAATATCTCTGTAAGCAAATTCTGAAAAGATGGGAGGAATATTAACCCATCAATGAACTTCAGAAGAGAAATACAGACATTTTGCTTATCTACAAGAGCAGTATTCACACAGCCTGAATTTTTAGTAAGTCAAAGATCAGGGTGTCTCTGAAAAATACTTGAGCCAGAGGGGTTGAATTAGAAGCCCCCATGTTCAGCCAACAGGAAGTGTTCGGCCTGAGGGCTTTTCTTTATGCCATTAGTGTTCTCTGTTTACCAGAAATGTATCTTCTCCTGGAAGAAGCCACTCCTGCAGCTGAAGGAATTTAATTGCATCTGTCCAACTGGCTTTCTTGTTCTTACTGGAACTTGTTAAGTCAATCATCTTTACTTACATCTTTTCTTCTTGTCCAGGTGCTCTGCCCTTTATAGATTTTTGACAGATCTTGGAAGGAATGGAATGAAATGTATTTAACTTTAGATATCAGATAGAAGCAGTTAATTCATAATACCAGCAAAAAGTGCCTAACATTTGACTTTTTAAAAGAAAAAAATTGAGCATTATGCTAGCAGCATAGTGTGAAGAAGGAGCTCCTGTTTTCCTGTTTGCCAGCTATTGCTATTCACAAACTTTAAGTATTCTAGACTGTGGTTAATAGTTTTCTTGCAGAATCTACTAGGTTACTTTCTGCCAAGCCCACTTATATGGTGGAATGTTTTGATTTTTCAAGTTTTATCTCCTTCATTTCTTTCATTGTTTGGTTTTAATTTTTAGGAATGCCAAATTCAACAGTGTTCCACAAATACAGTCAGATAGCTTCTGAAAGTGCCCTATAATGGTCAAGTATTAATTACACCGGTTTTGCTTCACCTTTCTTCTTTTGCTTTACAGGAAACAGAAGATATAGCTCTTCTGGTCCCTCCAGGTAAGTAGAGCAATGGGGTTTTCTTCCTTTTAAAATACAAATTACTTTTTTTCAAATTTATTTCTTATTACTTACCACTTCTTATTAAGTGGTGTATTCTACCTACTAACTTCTTATTTTTACTGAAATCACGACTTACAAATCTACCTCTATAGAAAATTGTGGAAATAAAGGTAGACTCAAATGTGGGAAGTGATTAAAGTGTATGATATGAATGCTACGTGCAAGTGTTAAAAGTGTAAAGACACCATGTTCATTTTGATTTTTGTTGATATTTGTTTGGTTGCATGAAAAAGCCATCTCTTAATGGTGAGGTGTTTAAATTTAGAAAATAGAAATATTTAAAAAAATAGCTCCCCCCCCACATCTAAAAAAGTCTTGGAAGGAGCTAAGCAAAACACTAAATTCAGGTCTCCAGGAAACCATTCAGAGAATGTTATTCTTTACTGTGGCAGATATGTTCAATTCACTATACTTTGAATATGTACTCTTAAGTAGAACTCTTAAAAGTTGATAAAAGTTAAAAATTTTGACCTGATTCCTTTATGCTTCAGTTTCCTATTATAAAATGAAGCTTTAAAGTCTTACGTTACCTAAAGTAGTTATACACTATGATGAGATCAACAGAAAAGTTTAGTAAGAGTTAATAATTCTCTATACAGGCTTTGTATCCTGCAGTAAAAGGGGGCACAATCCCAGATCCAATGTAATGAATAAAAGGAAGTGTTGACTGGGCATGATCGGTCTTGAGGAAATGCAAACATCCGTAGGAAAATACATCACTGGTACTGTAGCATAAGCACTTTGTGGTGTTTGGACTCAGAAGAGATCGAATGCTGATGGACTCCTTTAGTTCTGACTTGTCTCAATGGCCTCATACAGTTTTTGTCCAACTTTGATGTTTTTCAAACCCGAATGTACAGATGTTTCTTGGGTTGGAGCCACATGCAAGTGGTCAGTGTAGCTGCAAGGCTTGGATGTGCTTCTCATGTGAGCAGTAGCACATAAATCAGCTACTGCTGTAGCTGCAGAGTGACAGATTGTCCTCTGTGGACTGTCCAGTTTAGGAGGGTGACACACTTGTAAGAATATGCATCTCTTCTTGCATGTTGGCCAAAAGAGGAACGCTGTCCTTCAAAAGTTTTACGGTTTTTGTTTGTTCACGGGGTTATGTGTGTTCATAGCTGTCTTTTCTGTGTTCAGTTCTGGCAGTTTTCTTCTGTGCTGTTTGTGTCAGCCCTGATGTTACAGGAGGGCAGTCTCTGTATTGCTGAAGTGGTTAAAATAAGTAATCGCAGGGTAAGACTGCACGGCCTGTGAGCAGCTCTGTGCATGGATGTTTTTTCGCACACACCTTGCTCTCTACAGGTAAAGTAGAGGCTTTAGCTGCAAGCCTGGTGAGTCTTTACTAGGTATGTGTGAAGAATTACTTTTCTCAGCAGATTTGAAGAAGTTTTTGCAAGGACTGTTGGTACGTGTATATTTTAAACAGCTGCGTAAGTGTTCAATAGAAAAAATTTAAAACAAGGTGTCAGTTATGTTTTCCGTGCTCCCGTATGTAGGCAATTAAGAGAACACAGATGAATCTTTACCAGTTAAATAAGCCAACAAGACATGGTTTAGGTCAGTGTATGATTCTATTCTTTGTAAAATTGCCGTCTGAAAGGTATTTTGGAAGCAAGCCTCAGACTATGTAGTAATAGTTTCCACAGAGTGTACCCAAGGTGTTTAATTAAAATCTTATGGAAATATGCAGATAATTGTTGAAGCTATTTTTGTAGCACATTTAGATAAATATTAATGTGACATCTTATAGAGACATCTTTATTTTTTAAATAAGCACGCTGCCCTAAACATTAGTGAATTACTTGCAAACTCATTTTTATTTCTCCATATTATATATATTTTAAAGATGGGTATATACTTATTTATGTAGTTTACTGTACTGTTTACATTCCAAACATCATAAAAGAGGCTTGCTACACTTTAAATAGGCATGATGTGAATGTATTTTACTTTTGTGGTCAAAGTACGCAGCAAACACCAAAAAAGTGAGATTATTTTCTGATTTTACTGAAGTTGATCATACTGCCAAGATTATTTCAAGTTTTTCCTGTGTTCAGTTCTGATCCTGTTAGTGTGTGACTGGAATTCTACATATGGATTTCTTCATGCTACTGACAGGAATGTAGGGTTTGAAGCTTACAGAAGAAAGTTGCGGTTCAGTGGACTGTAGTAAGAATCATTTCACTGAATGTTCATTTTATCCGAAGAGATGAGTTAAGGCTGGAGTTTCACATTCATATTGGATTCCTTCAGGATCTGTCTTTTTTTCTATGGGACAAGGTGTTAGCTGTTGCCTAGGTAACAGTCCAGGGTGACTGTAATTCCCCTCTAGTGACAGGGTTATCACTTTATGTATTACATTTCTCATTTGGCTGGGTGAGTAACATTTTTGTCAAGATGGCAACTAAGTTGCTATTTTGGTTTTCCGGGGAAAGGTATTTTCTAAATTCTTCTTTCTTGCTGTGATATTCTCACTTTGAGCGGTCAGTCTACAACAGAGGGGGATTCCTTTGAAATTAGGGTGGCAATTACAAACTTTTATTTCTGAAAATCTGCCTTCTCTGTGTTAGTTTTGTTATGCCTGTCAGGCAACATGCAGTCAAGAAGGAAAAGAGGAGGCGAAGGATGGGGTTTGTATTTTGTAGCAGCAACAGGTTTTTGACCATGCAGAGTCTTCTAAAGGTGTCAGAACATGACCCGAGTTTGGATTGTCTATTGTGGTTGTTCCTTGCTATGATATCTTTATGGTATGCTTTAAATTTCAGAGTTATCTTGGATTGCTCAGAATTTTATCCAGTCAAATTTTGAGTTTCTGCAAGGGTGGAGATTCTGCAGCCCCGCTTGGCAATCTGTTCCAGTGTTCAGCAGCCCTTACTGTGGGATTTTTTTTTTTAGTGCTGTGTTTTCCTCTTCCTCTGCACTTGCTCTTAACTTTCTTGGTGTGTCTTGTGAATGTTGTACCTTATCCTTTTATTATACTCTACCTAAACTCTGGATCTGACTTCTCTGTATCACTACATTAGATAGTGTGAGACAGCAGGCAGATCCTTAGCACTCCTTCTCCATTCTGAACAAACATTGCTTCCTCTTGTTACATAATTGTCCATCCTCCTAAATGTTTTGCATCCCCAGATGTTTTCTCTCCAGTTCATCAGCTGTCTTGAGGGGCTCAACTCTGGTTATGGCACTTCAGCTGTAGTCTTATAGTGCTAGATAAAGGAGAATAATCACTTCCCTTCATCTCATTGCTGTGCCTTTGCTAATTCATCCCAGTAGCCTCTTGTCTTTCAGTGCTACAAGTGACATGATGCTGAATCGTATGGGCTTTGTTGTCCCCCAGGAGTTAAACAGATTCTGCCCCAAAGCTGCTTGACAGTCAGTTGTCCCTCAGCCTCCACTCCTGCATGGAGTTATTTTGTTCTAGGTGCAAGCCTTGCGTTTGTCTTTGTAATAGGTAAATACAATTCTTATCAATTTGTCTGCACTAATGAATGTGAGCCCTTTGTTTTCCCATCCTGTCAGATCCAGTTTCTGTTTAGATTTAAAATGTCCAAGATCTTGCTTGGAATGTGAGTGAACTTCTTTTCTCTTTTAGGTGCAAAATTTTCAGTGCTTCAACATAATTTTTTTTCCTCAGATGTTATCCGGAATCTCTTTACAAGGGATTACCTCACAAAATTCCATGTGGCCTGCAGTCAAATAGTGTTACAAAGATGAGGAAATGAATTTATCTCCAACTTTTTTCCAGTAAGTTTGCCAGGAGGACAGGGCTGCTTTTCTTTTTCACAAGGATCGATTTTTAACTTGTATATCAGGCATTCAAAATTCACAGGCTTCACAAACCAAAACATGGAACCAGATGACAACTTCACATGCAAATAGGAGGTTTGGTAATATTCCTTTAAAAGAGAAAATGAGCAGACCTAAAAAATTGATCTTTACATCTTCTCACCTACGAAAAATACAGGCAGCATGAAAGGAGTGGATTTTATGGCTGAAACTGCATCTCTCAGAGAGTGACAACACGACATAGTAACAGAGTGGAAAAAATGCCCTGCATGCACTTTGGTTAATCAAAATCTTCATCCTTTGTATTAAAAAAACAAATCAGAATTGTTGCTTCCACCATCAGACATTTCTGATATGGATATTACTTTCTACTCATAATACATACCCATATGTACATATTGGCATATGGTGGCATATATAGCCATTGTACAGGTATATGGTGCCCTATGATCACAGGTTTATAAAACGAATTCCTCTTGAGATCTAAACAAGATTAACTCTGTTAGTTTGAGCCTGCATTTACAGAAACAAGATTGTTGCATAGCTGGAGAAGAGTAATAAGCTTGTGGGATAGCTGTTAAGTCTGTTGAAGTTCCACATATTGTAAGGATATTCTCCTAAAGTGTCATGGATAAGGACCTTTTTCTTACCCTGAAGTCTTAGTCATGAGTATTCAGACTTGCCCATAACCTCGTTAATATTCCATATTAGTGAAAGTACCAAGTTCACAGTTTGAACAGTTAAAAAAATACTTCATTCCTTCAGAAACTTGAGACAGGTTATGAACTCTTTGCAAAGAACTGCGGAACAGTCTCCGTCCCTGATTTGCTTTGGCACCCTTCCTTTGGGATGTAAATGTTTCCCTGAGCTGTCAGTGCCAAAGACTCTAAAGTTTCTGGCAGCCGTTCATCTCTTCTCAACTTCTGATCTCAGCTCAGTATCCTCATTCCTTTAAACATATATATTTAGAAGTGGCAGTTTAGAATCTCTTCCATGCCATGTTCTTCTTTCTTTGCTGTTGAGTGTGCATTACCAAGGATGCTGGGATCTCCTCCTCTTTGAAGGAATATCCAAAAAAGTCTATAGACAGTAGTTTTTTACTGTACAGGTACATCCAGAAGGATCAGGTACTGTGTTCCCTACAGATCTCTGAGGTATTAAGTCTGAAATTACTGGCTTATGCTTATTTGTTATGTCTTGTGTCTAGTGCCCAGGTGTGTACATTCTTAGGATGGTTAGACAGTTTGAAAATCCTTGCAATTCTACATGACCAGCATGTTGGGGGAGAGATGGATTGATTCTGCCTATGACCTTTACTCATAAAAACATCTTTATTCATCTTTATTTGCTTCAAAAATCTAAATAGTGTTCAGAACTAACACTCTTAGTTCTCTGTACAGATACTCATTTAAAGATGAATGTCTTTCCTCCAGGGTAAAGCCACAGATGCCACAACTAATTAGAGGATGTATTGAAGTAAACCATTTCTTTGAAAAACTGTTGTGTCTCATGGGTGAATAGTGGACATTTTATCATTTAGCTTTACAAAATCATGCATTATTACATTTTTAGCATGCATAGTAATTAATATCTTCTTTTAGTTACAGTTCATTGCCATGAAAAGGAGGATATGATAGTTTGCCGTATGAAACAGGTTTATATGTGAAATCTGGCAGGTATGTGTGTTAGTATGTGGGGTGAGTATGCAAAACAGCACCAAATATAATTAATATCTTACTTCTTTCTTAAGTATTTTTAGCCTGTCAATAATTTAGTAGCTGAAACATCACTAAAGTACATGTTTTTGTAATCAAATTCGTAACAGTTTACACAAAAGGCTGTGTGCCAACTTATCTGTAATGATGAGCTTTAAATAAAGATTGTGAAAAGGCTAAGGAATCAACATTTCTTCCTCATCTGTTGGCACCATAACCTTGACTGCTTCGTATTGTCTGCTGCTTTGATCTCTCTTTAACTGTGAGAATTGGATCATTACTGCAGTGTATTTGATTTCAGTGACAAGTTGTTCTTACTGTGTTTTCAGATGCTTTTTGCAATTAGTCATGTTACTTATGAACACTTGGATTTCTGATTGAGGTGTACATTCAGAAACTGCTGTGTTGGATTTTGTGTACCTTCCTGACAGAGCTTGAATACTCTGTTTGAATCATGGGTATTTAGAATATTAGTATCGTCAGAAGACAGAAATGCTTGCCCATAGAATATCAAAACAGCTTGTGGATGTATTGATAGTTTGTTGCAATATTTGTAAAATTTGTTCCATTCTAATTTTAATACAGGTAGCACAACGACCTGTGGAATATGAGTGATGACAAACCCTTTTTATGTACTGCCCCTGGATGTGGCCAGGTAATGGTCTGAACCGAAGTTACTAGCATTGATCAAATAAAAGTAAAACGGTGAAATGTATTTGTAGAGATTGAAGAAAAGGGGCTTATGATAATTGTTAGAAAGTATTTGTTTTGCTGAAAAGCAAGAATTTGTAGCATGTTATGTGTTTATCCAAAATGCTGTCTAAAGAAGAAAAAACAAATTATCCTTTCTGTGCTAAAAACAATTTCATTTGTTAGCCCTGCTTTACTTTCTTTCTTTAGAAAAGTAGTCAAGAAACACCCTCATGTGTATCAGGTGACCTGCATTTTCTAGAATACTTTGGTGGGGAGTTCAATATGAAGGCTTGTCACTAATCTTCATAGCTGTTGTGACTGCAGATATTTAATGGCATAAGTTTGGTTTATGTATGTTTCTGTGTATAGGAAGATTATAACAACATGCCACAAAATGTATTTAGATTCCTATAGTAGTTTTAATGTATTCTAGTAAATGGCATTAGTGTATATATATAGGTGAATGTGAGCAGAAAAGTAAAAATACTATGTTGTGTTTTAGCAGATGGTTGCTTAAAACGAAGCTCTCTTAACACTTTTGTTTAGTAACCTGAAAATAAATGCATTTGCATTATCTGCTGCATGAGATGGACATCCCTGCATCCTTTGTATAAAATTCATAAAATTTCATAAGCTGATTTTGTTTGTAATGCAATGGCTGCTGCCTTTATATAGAATTGATTCTTAAACAAGATTTTTTTCATTATATTTGTGCACTTTGATTTATTTGGATTTTGAATTCAAAATATTCTCATTTTTATTCTGAAAACTTAGTTTTTATGATGAATGACAGCATTAATGTTATATTAATGTAGTCTGTATTTAAAGCAGGAGAGGACTAAGATTTCTTGTTTCTAAGATTTCTGGTATGTTCAGAGACATTAAAAGTAACAGAAGAGGACTGCTTTCTCCTAAGCAACGTTTGTCCCCATCCTATTTGAATCTCATTGCAGCGTAGAGCATCAGAACTTTTGGTAATTAAATCTCACAGTAGATTCATCATGGGTCTACAGCAGTCCATGATTCCAGGGAAGGTGAAGAGAGAAGTTCATGTCCCAGAAAATGGGCAAGGCTTCTTCAGATGCCAGCTTCTTACTGTAGAACAGAGAGAGGGAGTCAGGATCTGGACATCCTCTTCCCTCTGGAGGAGCTGGTCCACCACTTAGTGAGGACAGAAAGATACACTTAAGTCTCTTAGCATGATAGAATGCAGAAGTTTCTGGCTTATGTTGTGTGCAGAAGTAGGGCACAGGAGTTATGGAGAGCTGGGCATTTGGGACTCTGGACGATAGAGTTCTAAGGAAAAAAAGTCCCTTGCCTGTTTCACCCTGTCTTACAGTGATCTGGCATTTTTAATTTCCCTCACAGCTCCACATGGTCTTTCTCATGGAAACATTCTGAATTACTGTACTCTGAGGTCAATTCAGCTTCTGTATTATCTCCTGAGAGGTGATTCTTGGTGTGGATCTGTTATATATGTGGAGTGACTTAAATTAGTGAGAAACATCATTTGAGGCTCAAATGTTCACTAAGAAAATTAAGAATTTCAATGTTTTGTGTAAAGTGTCTTCTTTTTAGGAAAGCTGCATCTCGGGAAACATGTTCTTAGATTATGCCAGTTGAAACACTAATGTCACCCACAATTACAGATGCATAGCAAATTAGTGGAAATAAACAAATAGTGAAAGTAAGAATATCTCTTTTACAGCACTTAGTTTGTCTGCTTACTGCTTTTTTAAAGCATACACCCCAAATTTTGGGGAAGGTATGCATGAAATGAGCAAGCCTTAGAGGTTTTTAAAGTGCTGATAGGTTTAGTTCATTCAAAGCATTTCAGTTGTCTGACATTGTTCTAGTGTCTCGCATTCTACCTACCCCTTGTTTTGTGTAGTAAATGGTCAGGGACAGGAGCAATAGTATATTTTATCTTTACACTGTTAAATGCAGTGAAGTTTGTGATTAGAAACCAATTCTCATTATTGTGGTAATACACACAATGCAGTAATCAAGTAGTGGTGGTCAATTACTAGACATTGTCAAGATCCATTAATACAGCAAATGGCTGTTTGCTGACTGCTGATGGAGGCTGCAGCACTCCAAAATGTTATCTTGGATTTTTGATGAATGCAGGTACTTACACTGCAATTTCCCTGATATCATATTTAGTTACTGTGAACATCATTTGAGTTTTATAATATTTCTGCTTGGTACTGTTGACCAAGGAACAAGATATATCTGCCTTAAAGGGTTGTCTTTTAACGTAATAATGATAGTTTTACAGGTTGTAACAATTGCTTTCTGTGGAATGGCATTTGTTGTGTTCACACTCCCAATTACAACTGTTTCTTAAAACTTTCTGCTGCAGCGTTTTACCAATGAGGATCATTTGGCTGTCCATAAACATAAACATGAGATGACACTGAAATTTGGTCCGGCTCGTAATGACAGTGTCATTGTGGCTGGTAAGTATATACTTCTCTTAAGTTTGTTCACTTTTCTGCTGGAATGGGCATACATTTTATGCATTTTCTGTACATAGTGCATAGATTTATGTTAATGTGATACATTTTCTTCACTATACTTGTGTGCACTGTGTGCTTAGGCAGTGTTTTCTTACATAATTCGTGTCAGAATTTGAAGCCAGTATTATTCTCCATAAGTTAACTTTTATTCGTATATGATACATAATCCAAATATTTTTAAATTTTCAATACTTAAATAATTGACTAAATTATGTAAACATTCAGTAAGAACATGGTAATAAAGGCTATGCCTAAGAAGATCTGTAACTAAATTAAACTGTATTTTAGTTTTAATTATTCATTGATATTACTTGTCTCTTAAATTTTAAAATTTGTAGCATCTTTTACATATCATGGTGATATTAGAAGAGTTGAATCAGTGATTATTCTTCTGATGGGATAGTAGAAGAAACATCAAGTATTTTGTTTTCATTTTGGCTTAAATTCAAATCACTTTATTTCCTCCTCTGAATTCATGTTATACCCTTAGTAATTATAACTTTTGTCCAGATCAGAAGTAATCACTAATGGATAATTGATTGCATTATAAATTTGAGAGTTTTTGAATGAAGATATCATGTGCTAAGTATGCTGAAGTTACAGTCAGTCTGGGTTTCTTTCAGTGGTGGAGCAGCCTAAATGAACTTCACAAAGACTTTCAGACATTTTCTGATTTTTTTTTTCCTCGTATGTGGCTAATTTGTTATGATGAGCAATTTAAAAAAAAATATTGCTCCTAAAGTAGCAGTCACAAATGTTAAAATTCTAAATGTGCTCCTTGTCAATTACACCACAAGAAAAGGGACCTTTCAAGTAATCAGGTGTTTAAAAATGAAACCATGAGTGTCTCTGTGCAGCCGCATTCCAGCATAGGAACTGTTGTAACTACCTGGCTACATTAATAAGTCCACACAGTCATACCACTTTACAATATTTTAAATGCTAGTAACTTCATGGCAAGTTGGGTTAATTTTGACCTGATAATAACAGTGAAATAAGGCAAATTTGTATACTCACAGTTTTGAAACTACTTCACTGACTGGTCACCCAGATGCTGGAAGTCTTATGATTCCAGCTTGATATAGAGGCATCATAGGAGTCAATACAATCTTGTGTACAGAGTCACACTTTCCTTTCCCTTAGAAGTTCCATGCACTTGGAAGTAATCACTACTCTTATCCAATTAGGAAAAGACAGAAGCAAACTGGCTTTGAGCTGTGCACTTTTCTCCTTTGTTTTTTAATTAAAAGCCTACATGTAGTCCTTATCTTTATTTGAAAATAGTCTGCTCGCTCATTGAAGTGTTCTGCTGTGCACTTGAGAATAGCTCCCTGTGGTTCGTGGACACAGAAGAAATGCTGGGATTCCCTGCCGGAATTGTCAGGGCTTGGTGGTTTGCAGGCTCCGGGTGCTTGTCTCCAGCAGGTGGAGTTTGCCTGGCGGCTGCCTCCCCGCAGGGCAGAACGCAGCCCGAGGGCTCCCAGGCACCTCGTCTCTTTCTGTTTGTTTGTATTCTGAAAATTATTTACAAGTAGGTTCGTAAATGGTATTGTAAAAATAAAATTGTGGGGGTTTTATACACTTCATTTCAGATCAGACACCAACACCAACTCGATTCTTGAAGAACTGTGAAGAAGTGGGCTTATTCAATGAATTAGCAAGTCCTTTTGAAAATGAGTTTAAAAAGGCTTCTGAAGATGACATTAAGAAAGTATGTTCAAAACATTTTTTTTCCTCAGAGCTCCTATTTTTTTAATATCAGAAATTCCATTGAAAAAGCAAACTCTGGATTTATAGATTGCCTTCTAAACTATACCAATAATCATGTTAGCTGCTTATATGTGTTGTATGTTCATAATACAAATCTGTGATTTCTCTTCTGAACATTAGTTTATCTGATTAATTTTTGCATAGTTAGCATTGACAATGGGACACATTGTCCTAATCATGTGAGTATCTAGTCTATATCTGTTGAAGTTAACCACTCATTTTAATTGAAATTTCATTAGGTCCTGAATAAGCAAAAAAGAAGTCTGAAAAGTAAAGTTTTTAGGAGAAAGAAAAACCCATGTGAAAACAATAGTACGTGATCGTTTCGATTAGTTTTAAAATACTGATGTTACTTTAAGAATCAGACATCTTATGTACTAAATTTAAAAAAGTGTCAGTAATTTGGTTATGATTATATTCACTATGTGTTGAAATTTCTTATGCCTAGAAATTACTGATTATAACATAAAGATCTACTTATTTTTAATATACAGATTGAAATATAAGAAAAACTTCAACTGTATCTGTTTAGCAACTTCATGTTTTTGCGAGGAACTCACCATGCATTTAAGTATTATTCTTGTTATTTATTTCAGTGCTTCCCAGTCATAACTGATTAGGAACCTAAACATTTAAATACTTCTGCAAATAAAAAATTGTGTTCAATGACCCCTTTGAATAATTTTGTCTTAATTGATTACCTCATTGACTTCCATAGGTAGTGATTAAAAATGCGATTTTATACTCATTTAGTTTTTGCAGAATCAATAGCTTTATTTTCTTTGTTTCAGTAAAGATTTTGAGAGGTACTTGTAAATAGAATGGATTATTATCCATTCCTGACCAAGCCTCACCCTTGCTTTGTAACCACAACTGTATCAAATAATGGATTTATAAGTTTACTTTTTTTAGTTGCTGTATGCTGACTGTTTTTATAACATCACATATGGTAAAAGTGATTTTTGGTTTACCAAGACTGTATTTTCTGTATAGTGCACCACTGTCTTGGAGAAGGTTATATGTATTGCAAAGTATTTTAAACATTTTGTCTATTTCTTTAATTAACACTAATTTTACAAGCTGCACTCTGTGTTGCAAGAAAAAACACAGTCCTACTGTATCTCTGGATGATTTATATCAATCATTTATAAACAATCATGGCAAGGTGTGGAAAAATGTACCATAATAGCACAGTTTCTAGGGGATTGATAGTTGAGTTTTTTCTGTAATATTTCTTAGTCGCTTGTGGTATGAGAAGAGATTCCACTTCTTATGGTCTTCCCTGTCTATTAGTAATATATTGCACAGGAAAACTAGGAATTCAATTGAAAGAAAAGCGTTTGGAAAAACTTCTTCGGGGGAAATTTCTTTCAAAAGTATTTGAATAGCAGACTAGACAGGAATATAGGATTTCAAATCTATAGTATTGTTTTAAGTACTTTTGTAGCTCAATTTCTTTGGGGCATTCCAGATGTCTTGCTGAATTTTACCTGTATAAATATAATATATAATATAAGTAATATAAAATTTACTTTTTCAGTAATTATTAGCTGCAGTAAGCTTGAAAGTATTTGTCTATACTAATTTCTCAATTTGGAAATGCAGTTAGGATTTTGTGCTTTGTGGCATGAGATATAATAATATACAGAAGGATAATACCTTAATTTAGCTGTAATTTTTTAACTGTAACACAGTCCTTCCGCAGCTGTAATTTTCCTATGACCCTTGGAAATGGAAAATTTTAGGAATGGTTTTAATTCTCAAGAAGAAAATATTTAGTCTGATGTTGGTGTTAAAAGACATTGGTGTTACTGAAGATCGGTGTTCATGTAGCTGCTGGTAAAATACCTTGACTGGTAATGCGTCTGCATCAAGATCTTTGAAACATCAGCACCTCTGTCTTGTAATGGGCTGATACTTCTCTTCAGTTATTTATATTTCCTTGCTCAGTTTATTTTTTTAAACATTGACTAATATTGTTTTACGTTGTTGCTCACAGATGCCTCTAGATCTGTCTCCTCTTGCAACACCAATTATAAGAAATAAAATTGAAGAACCTTCAGTTGTAGAGACAACTCATCAAGACAGTCCTTTACCTCATCCAGAGTCTACTACCAATGATGAAAAGGTCAGAATCTTTATTTTCCTCTTTTTGGAATTTATTTTTCAACTTTTCTGATGATCTGTAAATTTTTTATATACGGTGAGAGCCACACTACCTAGCTGATTGAAAGGATGAGAGTTTTCATTTGCCACATTCCAGTGGATACATAGGTAACTTGTTCAGTTCTTCAGTTAACTTTGTTCACTAGGATAATTTCTTTGCTTTCAGTAAAGCTGGCCATCCAGTAAAGCCAGAAAGGAAATCAAATTTAAGATTTATGCTATCTTAGAAAAGACTAAAAGGGCTTTTTATTCTTGTTTATGCATCATCGTTAGTAGTGATCACTTAAATATGTGACTTGCTGTGTTTTCATCTTGTGGAGTTCTCTTGAAGTACAGAAAACGAAGCAAAATTAGTGAATCAATTATTTCTAGTCTTCAATAAATAAAAACATTAGAAGCAGGCCATAATAAAGCATTGAGATTGCTCTAGTCAATCTTTACGTGTATCTTCAGTGGGCAGTCTGTGTATAGGGGTTTAGCTACCTTACTCCCAGAAATTAGCAGGACTTTTTAGGGTCCCAGGTAATTCAGGTTAGAAGGGACTGCAGGATTTCTGGGTTACCTGAGCCTGTAACCCAGCTCAAAGCCGGGGTTACTTCTGAGATCAGACCAGATCAGTTACTCAGTGCTTTGCACAGTCTGGTCTTGAAACCTCTGTGGGAGAGGCTGCACAGCCTCAGTGCCACCTGCTCCAGTACCAGGCTGTTCCTGTGGGCAGAATGTTTGTCTTTGGATCCAGTCTGAACCTCTCCAGTTTCAACTCTTTCTCTTATACTGCCAGAAGAATTAATGTGAGAGCAACCTTAAGTGCATGACAGAAGTTGAAAAGAGTTTCAATTCAGATTTGTCCTTACTAAGCTTTTCTGAATTTCATTAGTTAGCAAGGATGAGTAATCATGGGTAATCAAGGCAATCATGCAGTCTCAAAAATAGTAAAAGTGTTTTAAAGGAATATATGTAAAGAGCTGCTTGGATTCAGGGAATCATAGTCCAAATCTTCAGTTTTCTTTATTTCAGAGATTAGTTTGTTTTTTTGCTGCAGATACTTATTCCAAGTAATCTAATTGTCTAGATTAGATAAGATAATATTACTGTCTTCATACAGTAGTGATTCAGTATCTCATTAGCATCATTACAAGTGAAAATTCTATCTCAATGCTTGGCAGTATTTATAAACTTGTCTCAGTGCTGATGTAATTCCGGTGTGTCACTGTGACAGTGCTGCTGCTCAGTGCCGTTGTGATGTCTGATTGTAGAGACAAACTGAGCAAGGCTGAGGGTGCTGCTTGGAGTGTAAAGCTGAACATGACCTGCAGAAGTTGAGAAATGTGAGCAGAGTGTTGCTCAGTTAGATTTTTGTCTTCTCCTTCTACAGATGTATTGAGGGAGAGAAGGGATTTTTTTTCAGGGCATGGCTGTTTTTAAAATACATGTGCCACTGTAACCATTTCGTTGGCTGCATGTTTTAGTAGCCTTAAATGATTACAGCCTATTAATGGATGTGCAGGGCAGTTCTAATTTTCCTTGTAGCTGTCATAAGAATTCCTTGGAGACTCTTAAAAAAAGTGTGCTTAATTCTTTTCCTAGTTTTCCAAGAGTTCTATTAGGCTTCAGTGCGAGTCAATACTTCACTTTGAATAGACTGAGATATCATTAGAAGTGTATAAAGTCTTTAAGCCTTAAAGTAATAAGAACTTTCAAACATTATAGTTGTTTATTAACAGTACTTTAAAAGGGCAACCCTCAACAGAGTTTTAAAAGTTGCTTAGTTCTTGCCAAGTAGTTAATTGCCTAATTTAATTACTTTAAAACCAGTTGTTTTCTTACAGTAATAATCAAATACAGTATTAGTTCTGGCCCTCTACATTTCTGTATAAAGAATTCTATGTATTTTTGGTAGCATTAGAATGTTACTGCATGAAATTTCCTTTTAGATAGAAAATACTTGCAAATACGCACATCCGAGAACACTTAAAGTAACTATCCTGTTCTGTAATTCCCCATTCAGTGAGTGTTAGTTTCAAGAATATAGGAGGTGAAGAAGTCCTTTTAGTAAGTCTAATACCTTTGGATAGGCTTAAACTTCTGTCCTGTAAGGAAAGGTGCGTAAAGGTAAGGTCACTTTCACTTAATCTTCTGATTGCAAATTCAGCTCTATTTTTCTTGTTCTTTAGCGGAATATATTTACAATGTTTTTTATTCCAGACAAAATTTATACTTCATTAGTGCAATGCATTGGTGACCAGTTAGAATCTTCCATCATACTGGTGGGCCTATGGTTTTGTTTTTATATGCTCATAAAATGTCAGTTTCCTTTAAAGCTATGCTTCCTAAATCTGCAGCTTAGTTTTTGCCACATTGTTGCAGTAACAGGCACCCACATGCATTTTTCAGTGTAGCAAAGAGCAAGTTAGTGTAAAGAGGAAGCTGAAAATACTTTTTCAGCTGTATAAACACACTCATGAGTAGACATGTTCTTTTTTAAATGGCTGAAGATCATTTCTGATCTTGTAAACAAAGCATAAATGCCATCTTTAATAACACAGAAATAATTGTATGTGAGGTTTCCATTTTCAGAATTTTACAGATTTATTTCAGAATTTTGTACATTAATCTTTGACTATTGCTGAAATCTGGATTCCATAGAATACTGTGTCTGAAAATTTCAGGTTGCCCTTTTCCTAATAGGTGTTCAAGCCAGGGAGAGACCCAGTTTTACAGTCAGTATTCATTAGAACAGGCATTAATTAAGCTCCTGTTACGAACAGCAGAGAAGTATTCACAGAATGCCATAACTTAATTGCTCACTTGTACGTGGTTACTTGGTTGCAGCAACAGTTGGGACACCAATGCCAGCTGCTTGCTCAGAGGTAGGAGTTGGTACTGACATGCCAGTGACTTCTAGGCAGGGTTCAGAAAGTGCTCAGAGTCAGGCTGGTTGGGACTCTGAGCAACCTGGTCTAGTGCAGGATGTTCCTAGCCACAGCAGAAGGGATGGACTGGAATGGTCTCTGAAGGTCACTTCCAGCTCCAAGCAATCCGTGATTCTGTGAAAGTCCTTCCAAGGGTCCATTCTTTATCAAGTGTAGATACAATCTTGTAGTCTTTGTTCACATGGAACGTAGGGAACACCATGATTTTGTGCAGCTTGTTCATGCTAGCATACAGATTCAGCTGGTTTCTGAACTCTGAATTTCCCACAGTCAAGCAGTTCAGTCCCATTTATGTTTTCCCTGTGACTCTTGAGTAAGATCTGTAAGCTGTTATGCCAAATTCCTTATTTGCAAAGAAGTGTTTAATCCTGTCCTAAGAATACGCATTGGGCTTTTATTTTCTTTCTCTTTCCACAAAATTATACTGGTTGTCTTCTTTTTACTGAATGCTCAGCTGCAATGCTAAGTGCAGTGTTGAAATATTATACCCCAGATTGATAATAAACAATGTCACTTTCCTCAACACAGCTCACTGTTATTCTCCAAAAACTCTCATTCACTGTAAATAGTCTTTTAGGTCCCTTGGGAAAAAGCCTGAACAAACTAGTGAACCCTGATGACAAATCTAGCCTCTGAGCTTTTGGAAGGAGAATTTTCATCATTGAAAGTCTTTTCTTTTGTAAAGCCCACAGTTTGCCAGCAAGCTTTCAGTTCTATGAATTGCAAAGAGGATCTCATACATTTGTGCATTAATATATAAAAAGACAAGCAATCTGCTAAGAGAGCTCAGACTTTACTACTTAAAACTTTGCAGATGAATTTTCAAAACTTAAGCTTGATTCAAAGGAAATAATAATCAGTGCAGTCTGTATGAAACAGGTACAGAGATGTTCTCTTTGAATTACGGTTTACCAGCAGAGCAATTAAAGTTTGGTGGTCTTAAAAATGTGATTTTATGTGTCATTGATTGGAGTAGCCACTGTCAAAAGAATAACTTGGGAAAAAGCCTGTCTGAAGGTAAATTTTAAGTCTGACAATATCAAGGGTTTCCTGAGAAGGAAGGCATTGGTTACAGTAAGGCCTTTCTGGGTTTTCAGAAACAGCAAATACAGGTACAGCATTCCATTGATAATGTACTTCACCCGATTGCTAAGCCAGGAGCTATAGTGATTTCTGTCTACTCTTTATTTGCACCTAAGAAAGTTTAACTTCTGTGCTCAAATATTTTTTTCTGCATCACAATAGGTATATATTTTGCAGAGCTCTGAATATAACACTTGAAGTACTTTCATCACTCTAGTTAGAGAGCTACAGATAAAGGCTTAAAAAATTTGTTCTTCTTGTTGTTTTTACTGAACCATAAACCTCTTGTTTCTCTTGTTTAAATCCAGAACAATGGACTGAAACTGAAATGTACATAAGGACACCATAAAACGTTTTCCTTATTCGGAGTGTGGGTAAACATGATGGTGCTGGTAGTACCATGGGTTTCTTGGGAAGAGAATTAAAATCTGATCAAAACTGAATTAGAAGTAATAAGAAGTAATAGTTGCCTTAGCATCAGTTGAGCCAGGTTTGTCATAAAACTAAAATCACTGTTGTTGAAACAATTTTACTTTGGTGGTTTAAATGATTGATCCAGAGGAGGTTTTCTGAATGTTTTTAATTGTATAACTGATTCTATTTGCATAATGTTACAGAAATTCTGATTTGTTCCATCAAACTGCGTTCATTTAACAGTTGGAATTAGTGGTCTGTAATTGTATTTTACAAACTGATGAAGCTCTATTTTTCCTCAGGAAGTGTCACTGCAGCAGACTGCACAGCCTACGTCAACAATAGTTCGTCCAGCATCGCTGCAGGTTCCTAATGTACTGCTTACGAGTTCTGACTCAAGTGTTATTATTCAGCAGGCAATACCATCACCAACTTCTAGTACTGTTATCACCCAAGCTCCATCATCTAACAGACCGATAGTGTAAGTTACATAAATCTTAGTAAAAAGTTCTTGCGGAGTTTGAAAATCTTGTTTACTTTCAGTTACTGTTTCTGCAGTTAATGTATGAATTTGAGATGCTTTGGTGTAATGTGGTGCTTTACTACACATGAAACATTGGACTTTCACTACATGTGAGATATGATGCCATGTTCTCCACATCACTAAGTTCATATTTTTGATCTCCAAATAAATATTACATTACACCTGTAAAGAAACAAACCAATTTAAAATAATGTGTAAACTTGTTCTCTTCTCTGGATAAGTTTTCTTTTATATAGTTCATTCCTTTTTCAGTCCAGTTCCAGGTCCTTTTCCTCTGCTGTTACATCTTCCTAATGGACAAACCATGCCTGTTGCTATTCCTGCATCTATCACAAATTCTAATGTGCATGTCCCTGCTGCAGTTCCAGTAAGTAAGCATGATGCTGTATTAATTTGAAAGTGGAGCAGATTTGCATTAAGTGCAGCATAGAACTTAGTTTTAAGCACCTTGATAGCTGTTTTGGCTTCAGAGGGTAGTGCTGTCAAATGCTCTCTATTATGATAACATACTCAGGTTTTCTTCATTTTTATACTTTATCTGGTCAGCTTGTTAGACCTGTCACCATGGTGCCTAGTATCCCAGGAATCCCAGGGCCTTCCTCCCCACAGCCAGTGCAGTCTGAGGCTAAATTGGTAAGTGAAAAACTCCATTATTCCTCAAGAAGAATAACTTGAGAATTTAATTAAATTCTATTGCTTTTTAAAATAGCTTTAGTTTTCTTTTGTTAGTCTAAATTCTGCAAGTACAAATTTAATAAAAACAGAAAAATAACAGCTGCATTTATTTTACAATTCTTTCCAATTCCAGCCTATGTTAGTTCTGTTCTTAATGGCCATTTTGATCTTATTTTTAGTTATTCTTTTAAATAAATTAGGTTTCTAACTAAACTCCTTCCCGTGTCAGAGGATCAGAAATGCTAGCTGGGAGAAAGACAAGATTAGCAGCATGTTAACAGTGAACATTTCCTTCAGAGAAGCAGAATGTTTCCTCCCAAAGGAATGATATTTCTTTAAAAACTAGGGAAGAAAATGTGTTTTTAAAAAATGTTTTCAGAATCTCAACTGAATATAGTCCATTTGGCAAGAGTTTTGCAATTAGATATATAGTACTTATATAGTTAACAAATTGTTCTGTGTGGAGGTTTCTGTTATATTGGGGATTTTGGGGGGGTTAAGGATTATTTGGAAAATGGCTAAAACAGGCAAAAAATTGGTTTGCTTTTTGTTTGACTGTTTGGTGGGGGAGCTGTTCTTTTTACTTAATATTAGTGATGATTTATGGTGGTAGTTTGAATTGATTTATTGAAAAATTTTATGCAACATTAGGCAGTTGCTTCTCTTTTCTGTCTTGTTTGTTTGTTTGTTCCAACTGTTGTAAAGCAATAGAAAATCTTAATATTAAACAATAATTAACCTGTTTATATATTTACAAGATGCCTCCATAAACAGTATCTGTTTACTGTAAACTATCCTGTGAAATAGTGTTCCTCTTCCTTCAGCTCTTACTTTGTGCTAAGAGAATCAGGAACACCTGCTAGATAAAACACATTTTTCTGCATTGCTATTGGTAAGTGGAAGGATGCCCTTAACATTCCGAGATACCCCATTTCTCTTGATCTAAACCTGTGGGCTTTCTTTCCTTACCTGTTTTGTCTTTTCAAGCTGCAGTGTGAAAAACTGTGAGTCTGGTTTTTCTGGAGTAAGGGGAGTGTAGTAAGGTGAGCACACCTAGACCATGTTCAGAAATACTGAAACTGCTGTGGACAGAGGGTTACCAGTGCACTGACTCTGCCTAACGCTCTCAGATCTTCCTTCATTTCCCTGCTCTGTTGAACACAATGACTTTTGAAATAGTATAGAGAAGGACAGAAGGGAAGAAGGTCTGTTCCTGTGCATCCTTGCCCCCCTAGGAATGGGAAAAGGAATCTTTGAATACCTCGGAAAGTACTTAAACGTAACCAGCTCTTACAGAATTAATTTACTTTAAATCCAGGAGAGAAGAATGTAAAAAAGTGAAATCAAGAGCTGTTTTCTGGGAAACTGAACATGTTTAAGAGTCAGGAGACTCACGCTCTGAATTCTGTTTGAGATCCAGGAGGAATTGGTTCCAAATAATTTTTTAGATGGGCAAGAAATTAGGTTTTTAAGCGTATTACTGAGTGATTTGCTCTTAGAATGATTTAAAGGCAGAAAGGAAATACATGTATGTGGTGAAGACTGATCTCACATTGGAAGAAGCAATCACTCAAATGCAAAGGAAAACAGAGATCATTAGACTTAAAATTTAACAGTCTCATTAGCCTTCTCGTTACAATTTAGCTAATATATGCACTTTAGTGATTGCTTGTCTTTTTTTTAAGTGAGACTGTAAAAAGGGTATTTGCAGTATTTCCTCTTTCCTTGTTGCTTAATATGAAGCATGAGCAGAATTCAAGAATATCAGAATTATGTATATTTCTTACGCTCATTTACTTTTATATAGTGCCTGTTCACAAAAATAAAAAACTTAATTTCTTATCCCTCTGAAAGTAAAAGCAATTTAATGAGAAACTTAATGTTAATGTAGAAAAGCCTCCAAGAGTAAGACTAATTCACTGTGCTATGGGATTCATTGTTGGCAGATATGTGATGGTTTATTAACTACAAAGTTCCATTTAATTTTCAAAATTTAAATCTTTGTGATACCAAACCCTCTCTTTTCATGTCTCTCTTAAAAGTAATTCTGCTTGCTGCATACTAAATTCTGTGAAGGTCTGCTAACCAGGTTTATTTTTCACTTGTGTTCCTGGTTAAGCCAACAGAAGACATTGTTTAGTTTTACAGCTCACTTTTCATTTCGTTAATAGTTCACATTTAATGTTGAAATATAAGCTATTACACTGAAATTTAATAAATGAACACTGTATGTTTCATGTATTAATAGTATACTGCAATTTGTGGATTTATTGGTATGGTTAAGTTAGCTGAACACTGAGAATAAGTCCTGCATCCTTTTGCCTGTTATGGCCACATTTCTTCTTCCTGTTGGGAGGCAGTTCTGAAGGGCAGAGGAGTCCAGGACATCCTTTAAGAAGTAAACCTTAAAGGTGCAGGAGCAGGCTGTGTCCCCGTGTGCTGAAAGATGAGCCCGCAGTAAAGATTGGCCTGAGGACAGACGACCTTGGCTGGGACACGGGAGAAACAGGGAAGTGTGTGACCTGTGGAAGGAGGGGCAGGCAGCTCAGGAGGACTGCGTGGATGGTGTGAAGTTATGCAGGACCAAAGCCCAGCTAAAACTTAATCTGGTTACTGCTGTAAAAGACAAATATATTTCTGTAAGTACATCAGCAACAAAAGGAGGTCCAAGGGGAATCTCCATCCTTTATTGGATATGGGGGGAAACATAATGACAAAGGATGAGGAAAAGGCAGGAGTACCCGATGCCTTTTTTTTGCTTCAGTCTTTAATAGCAAGACTAGTTCCTCTCTGGAAGTTCCTCTTGAGCTGGAAGACAGCCATGTGGAGGAGAACAAAGCCTCTGTCATCCAACCTGCTACAGCACTAAGACACACACGAGGTTATGGGGCTGGATGGGATCCCAAGGGTACTGAGGGAGCTAGGGAAGAAGCTCAGCAGAACCACTTCCAATCACTTACCAGCAGTCCTAGAAAACTAGGGAGGTCCCAGGTGGCCGGAGATCAGTAAATGGGATGCTCATCTTCAGGAAGGGCTGGAAGGAGGATCCAGGGAACTGCAGGCCTGTCAGCTTGACCTCTGTGCTGAGAAAGGTCATGGAGCAGATTATCTTGATCGTCGTAGCACACACAGAACAACCAGGATCAGATTCAGCCAGCAAGGATCTATGACAGGCAGACTGCTTGACTGACCTGCTTGGCTTCTGTGACAAGGTGACCTAGTTAGTGGATGAGGAAAATGCTGTCAGTGTTGTCTACATGGACTTTACTAAAGCCTTTGACACTGTTTGCCACAGCATTCTCCTGGGGAAACTGCTCGTGGCTTAGACAGATGTATTCTGCTGGGTAAAAAAGACTGGCTGGATGACTGAGTCCAAAAAGTGGTGGTGAATGGAGCTAAATCTGGTTGGTGGCCAGTTACAAGTGGTGTTCCCCAGGGCTGAGTGTTGAGGCCAGTTCTGCTTAGTATCTTTATCAATGGTTGGGACGAGGGAGTGGGGTGCTCCCTCAGTCAGTTTGCAGATGGCACCAAGTTGGGCAAAAGTGTTGGTCTGCAGGAAGGTAAGAAGGCTCTGCAGAAGGATCTGGACAGGCTGGATCAGTGGGCTGAGGTCATTTGTGTGAGGTTCTACAAGGTGAAGTGCTGGGTCCTGCACTTGGGTCACGACGACCCCGGGCAGTGCCACAGGCTGCAGGCAGGGTGGCTGGAAAGCTGCTTGTTGGAAAAAGACCTGGGGTGCTGGTCAGCAGCCAGCTTAGTGTGAGCCAGCAGTGCCCAGGTGGCCAAGAAAGCCAGTGGCATCCTGGCTTGTATCAGAATCAGCAATAGTGTGACCAGCAGGACCAGGGAAGGGATTGCTCCCCTGTACTCGGCAGTGGTGAGGATACACCTCAAGTCCTGTGTTCAGTTCTGGGCCCCTCACTGCAAGACAGACATTGAGGTGCTAGAGCATGTCCAGAGACGGGCAGTGGAGCAAGTGAAGGGTCCTCCTGTGACGAGTGACTGAGGGCGCTGGGGCTGTTTACTCTGGAGAAGAAACTCAGGGGGGACCTTCTAGCTCTCTACAGCTACCTCAAACGAGGGTGTAGCCAGGTGGGACTCTGCTTCTTCTAAATAGCAACTGATAGAATGAGAGAAAACAGCCTCAAGTTGCCCCAGGGGTGGTTTAGATTGGATATTAGGAAAAATTTCTTCTCAGAAAGGGTTGTCAAGTATTGGAACAGGCTGCCCAGGGAAGTGGTGAAGTCACCATCCCTGGAGGTGTTTAAATGACACGGAGATGTGACACTTAGGGCCACGGTTTAGTGGTGGACTTGGTGGTGCTCTGGGTTAATGGTCAGACTCATCTTAAAGGTCTTTTACAGCCTAAACAATTCTATGAACCTATGAAGTCTGTCAGCATAGTATTCTTAGTGTCTTTTGAACAAAAAATCACATGAAGGGGTGAAGCTGTGATGTTCCCTTCCCAACATTCCCAGGAATATAGATATTTGGAATTTTTTTGGCTGTTGCTTTTTTTCTTACGTATTATTTGAGGGAAGTTTTTGTTGTTGTTTATAGATGGACCTTGCAATCACATGGATTTTTTCATATTGCATTACAAAATGTAAAGATAGAATATGTAGCAAATACAAAAAACATGCTGGAATAGATTCCTGACTAAGTTCCCTAACTTGCTTGGGTATTTAAGTAAGCACGGTACTGTACGGGGTGCAGAGTTTGGAAAGTTAGCATGGTTTATTTGTATCTCTGAAGGGTTTTATCATATCTGCTCTTGGCTGTTGTTGTTTGAACCTCTCCTGTATTGAAAGAGCATATTTGCTATTATGGTGTTCCACATTTTCTGCTACCATACCACAATACTGTTTCAAGGTATTCTAAGTTGACACAGATCTAATAACTTCTGAGGTTGAGTAAAATTCCTGAAGAACTGGTTGCAGTAACTTTAATGTGAAATAACACCAAGTTGTTGAATTGCTACCAGTTCTAGAGCTGTTCTGTGTAGAAGGTACAGCTCTTAGTTTCAGGTGAAATACCTGGCACAAACCAAGGCAGGAACCAGGCACTTCTTTTGTGCTTTGTGCCTTTCTTTGCAGAGGCTATTTCTGCATATTTCAAGGAGCTAACACATTTTAGAGTTTTATAGCAAAAAAAGAACTTTGTGCTTTGATTTCATTCCTCGTTTCAATCATTCATTTCACTCTTACTTGCTTACAAAAGGCTACTGTTGTGTAGACCTTTTTTTTTTTAAGTGGACATGAGAAGTATTTAGATAAAAGTCAAATTAGAGACTGTAGTGCAATTATTTCCTAATGCTCTGAAATTTAGTTATTTAAATAGGAATTTAGAAAACTTCATTTCTGTATTTTTATTAACATGAAACCAACACATTTTTAATTTTATGAATACCTTTTGTTTCCTTTGCCAGACTGTACAATGAAGAAATGCATTTCTTCTTTATAAGTTCATGAATGAACTTTAGTAAAACAAATTGATATTTTCATTTCTAAAATCTAAAACTTAAAATAACTGGCAGGAGACATCTTTGGTAATGGACATAGGATGCCTTCCTATAGCATAGTTAAAATTTTTTCTTCAGTTGTCCTAGAAGTCTAAAGCCTTTTAAGGATAAAGAAACTAAGGTACTTGCTGGGAATTTTTTCCCACAATGGACAGCTTTTGGAGAGTTTTTACCTTTGTAAATGGTCTCTCTTACAGCATTTGAAAGGATTTTTTATGAGGGTGTGCAAGTTTAATGCATAATAATCAAAACTGTGTATTTATTTCTATGTTTGATAAAGTTTTCAGTCTGAAGTGTCAAACTTCTTCAGCATGGCAGTTTTGGTTATTGATGCGCAGCGAGTGACTGAGATGTCACCTCTAGAACTCTGTTCATTCTCTGCTGAAATGGTCTTTTCTCTGGTTACTGTTCAAGTTGCCTGCCTCAAATGATTGTATGAATTCCATAGAGGAACAGTTGTATGTGGGAACAGGTTCTCTGAGTGAAATAGCAGATAGAAAAATGTATACCACCTGCAACAACTAATAACTGGGAGGAAAAAATACTCATTAAAAAAAAGATTACATAAAAGTGATGACAGACAAGAATTTAAAAATTGCCTGTGCAGTGAGCCAAATCCTTATGATTGGTGACATTATTGCAAGAGGCTCTCGACTGAAACAGTTGACATGAAGTGAAAGAGTGCATTAAGCATAATCTTAGGTCTCTTTCACCACAGAAACATGGACAGTGCTTTATGTGTTTCCTTGCTGTGGAAGAATTGCGTGAAATCAGATTGCATTTTAATTTTATTGCCCCAATATTGAATTTAATGTAGTGAACAGAGCTGGTCCATTCACAGCTGGGAAAGGCACTGTTACTATAGTTTTGAACATTCTTGGAACCTTTTTCTCTACTGCTTGTAGTACTGAAGTAAAAAAAGACTAGAGATTTTATTCAGACACAAGCTGTCTTTTATGGCTATTATTTTGAAAATACCCTTACATCTTATACTGAGAATGGCATTCAGTAGGAGTGAAAATGAGTTTCAGATTTCTGTGGCACACTTAATATGAATTGTCAGGTTTTCTGACATGATTCCATCTTCGTTAGTATGCTAAAGAAACTAGCTTTCACATACTTAAGTAAAATCACATGTCTGTCAGTTTTGTGGTATTTTAGAGAGGCTTAGAAGTAGATGCAATAACTGTCTTTTAAAAACACCCAAAAAACTCAAAACCCCCAAAAAACTTCTGAGTAAGTTAAGGATGCATGATTCTACATACTGTAGAATTGCTTCTGATCTTCTTATGAGAAGATCTGTAATGGTATGCTTTCTGTGTATGAAACACGAGCCTTGAGTTGCAGCTCTAAAACATCCTTTTTGAGTGTGCAGCTTGTGCGTGCAAACTTAGCGTTCAGACTCTTCAGCATGGATTGCAGAAGTTCCTGAAGAATTTCAGAATTCCTTTTGTATGGAATGTTTCCCTCAGTCTCCTCCTTCCAATACAAAACTTCTTGTCACAATCTGAGAAATACCTCGCGCTCAGTAGGCAACCAGTAGACTTCTTGCAGGAGGTTTCTGCTGAGAAGTGACAGAGGGCACTTGGCAAATGTTCAGAAACCGCCATTAACTTGCTGGAGCCCGGCATGGGACCTCGTGTTCAGCAGAATTCTTCTGACCTGTCTCTCTGCATGCTGAGCTAATCAGCAAACACCTAATGAGCCTACTCTAAAGAAACAGACCCTCTCACAACCTACTTCATTTTCATATGTTCTCTGGGGGTGGAGAGACAAGACTTCATAAGGACTGATGATGCTGCAAAGACCACAATAATGATAATTAACTTGCTGAATTTAGAAGATTATGCTGTTAATTAGTTGCAAAATAAAGATAAGTAATAGAGGAGCAGATGGTAGGATAACACCCAGGAGAAGGAGGGTTATTACTCTGATGAGCTTTTGTGGCAGATATGAAATATGGATCTGAGTTTTTCACAAATTGTTTCTGGAGTATATTATCTTGTTTCTGTGAGCTCTTGATGGAATGATCTTGTCCTACCAAATTTTGACAGATGTGGTGAGGATTTGTTTTCAAGGATATACATGAATGATAAAACCTTGCTAATCAAGATTTTAAAAGCTATTAACCTATCTGAAAATTCCAGTTTTAGTTTGCCTGTAACCAGATAATATCAAAAAAACTCAATTGTCATCAAGTTTCCCCACATAAAAATGCTTATCTACATATATTCTAATATATGTTTCTGTATTCTTGATTGTTAAAAATGAGATTCTCCTTGAATTTGGGGTAACTGTCTCTCTACTCACAAGAAGCACAACATCTGTATAGTATTTTACTCCAGCATTACATTTTAAAATATGAAACTTACTAAACACACGAGCTGAAAATCTCCTTGTGAAAATCTCTAAATATTCCTCAGATTTTCACTATATGTCTGCATTTGTGGATAATTTAATCCTAGGTACTTTAATTTCACAATTTCAGTTTTGTAATATGAGATTAAATCTAGTTATTTTGTATTCCTGTTTTCATAGTACATTACGTTTAACAATGTAATTCTCAAAAGGAGTTTGTTTACTTATGAATTTACAGGATATAAAGTTTAAATGTTAGCATTACAGTATGTAGTGTCCAACTTTGTTTGCACGTCCCAGTGCAAACTCACCAATTACCATCACGGGCAAAACAGCCTTGTCTTGGGGAAGTCAGTTGCATTTATTACCAGTCACATTTGAGTAGGGTAATACACCCAACGCTTACAAACACCTTCTCCTCTTTCTTGCTGGGCTTAACCCTTCTCTGCCTGCTGCCCCTCAGCAGCACGGGGGAAGGGGGAATGGAGGTTGTGGTCAGTTCCTCAGACATCTCTGCTGGGGAGGACTCCTCTCACTCTTCGCGGTTACAGAATGGGTCAGGTTGGAAGGGACCACAGAGGAGACCTGGTCCAACCCCCCTGTTCCAGCAGGGCCATCCCAGAGCACACGACACAGGATTGCATCCAGAGAGTTCTTGCCTGTCCCCAGCGAGGGAAGCCTCAAACCCTCTCTGGGCAGTCTGTTCCTGTGCTCGCTCGTGTGCACAGTCAAGAAGTTCTCCGTCATGTTCAGGTGGAACTTCCTGTGCATCAGTTCCTGCCCATTGCCTCTTGTCCTGTTGCTTGGCAGGACTGAGCAGAGCCTGGCTCCAGTCTCTTGACACCCCACCTTCAGATACTCCTGGACCCTGCTGAGGTCCCCTCTCAGTCTTCTCTTCTCAAGGCTGAACAGGCCCAACTCCCTCCAACTCTCCTCGGAGGTCTCTCCTGGAGCCAGCTGCCATTGGCTCTGTCGGACAGGGAGGGAGCTTCTGGCAGCTTCTCAGGGGCCACCCCAGCCCCACACAAAACCTTGCCATGCAAACTCAATATATGTAATTTTTGAGACGGTAACTTTTGAAACTCTCCTAGTGTGACAGCTTGAAATAAAAGAGTGCAGCCTTTAACTGGTTTGTACTTTCACTGCTCTCTTGATGAGGACTGATGAAAATTTGTCCAGTTAGGATAAAAGAAATTCAAGTCATAAATGAAAATGCATTGCAAAAAATCTTATGTTAATAACATATAGAAAGGATATTGTCATATTGGTGTTAAATACTTGCTACTTTCTTTAAAAAATATGTTTTGAAAACTGACTTGGAGGTGATGCATTTCCCTAGTAGTCCTGGTGGTTGTGTAGAAAATTTTACAATTTAGACACCAGGATTAGTTAAAGAGAGAGAGGAATCATCAACTTTGCAGTTGTTGCAGGTAGATCATAGAATTTGGCTTTAGTAATTTTAGTTAGACATTTAGAAAACACTTAGATGTGCTGGAGACAGGGACTGAAATTTTTTGTTAGCTTGTTTTTCCGAGAAGAATTAGGAAGGTACCAGTCAATTCTTGAGTTTAATTAAAGTATTAACTACCTAAGGGCTTTCAGAGTGCTGTACATATACAAAAAATTATGGACACATTTTCTTAAAACTTTGTATCGTCCTGCCCTAATGCTTGCAGCTATCCTAAATTTTTAAGGATTGTTAAAGTTGAGCACTGGGGAAACTGCAGTAAATTTCTGAAGTGTCATCTTTATTCTTGGAAACTTAGGAAGTTGATACAATAAATGAGGTGAGGAACAGGACTTGATTAGCTCCCAATTTTCACGTGGACTTGAGTGGTTCCTATCTGATGTACTACAGAAGTCACTGGCTAAAGATTCCTTACTAGCAAGCCAGTAGAGGAATGTTGGAGTTTCTTGGTTCTCTTTGTGGTCCTCAATTAGAATACCTACTGGTGCTGTTACGTGCTATCAAATCCATGTAGTTGACTGTAACTTGCCATATTTCAGACCTGAAGATTTTTTGCGGTTCTGACAGAGGTAATTTCCAATCTGTTGTTTTAATTGTAGCATAGGATCCAGGAAAGCCTGTCATCATGGAAGGTAGGAGAGAGCTGTTACTGTATTCCAGTGACTTAATTGTTGAGAGACATTGGATACTACAGTTAATAGAGAATATCTGTACATAAATGGGTGCAAAGTTTTCTGTTTATTCTGAGCTGGCCAAATGCTGCCTCTCTCTAGCATTCTTAAGACATTCTATTAATGTTAGTATGTGGGCAGCAGTTCACATTTCAAAATATGATGTTACAAGTTATCAGAATTTCTACAAACTTTCATGTTTAAGTCATTAATCTTTTCTTAAACTTGTATTGGATTATTTTTAAAAATCCAGTGCTCAGTAGAAAAACATTTTCTAACACCATTTGTCTAGTAAGGTAAATTTTTCAGTAAAACCAAGAAATTCATGATAAATTATGCAGTATTCGTGAAATTTTAAGAAAGAATCTGGAATTACAAGCAGTTGTATTTACTGAAATTGGACACTTTTTCACTTAAGGTTAAGAAATCGTTTATAAATAGAGTGTATCATATTACAGTTTTAATAGGTTTCACCAAAAGTTGAATGAAATATTTTTCAAGAGGCAGTCAATAAAATGCTTTAAAGTCATCCATCAGGTCGTCAGTAACTCTGGGGTGTATTGTATAGAGCAGAACTTCCACATTACTGTTCTTCATTGTGGCTGTGTGCAGTAAAGGAAGAACATCAGACCTTTCAGTAGATTTTTACTGCAAAGTAGCATGCTGTAGTAGTTACCTTGCATATTTCTACATAAATAATCTTTACACATAACCTGGAGCTTCTTAGTATTTTGTACATTATTAAGATGTTTCAGCAAAGATCTTTGCTTTTATCTAATTACCAATAGGAAGGATTGAAGAGGTGAGTATTTGTAAAGACCATGAATTAGTGGAGGCATAACAAGCTACTTAAAAATGGATAGAGATAGAGAACACCAGAATTTTTAAAATGGAACCATGCTTATGTTCTGGTTGTTACCTATTTTCCTTCATGTGTCATTGTTACTCTTCTGGTGCTACCAGCTTCAGCAACTGTTTATGGCCTTCCACTCATCTGTTTGTGGGCACAGTTCAGTACAGATGAGGCTTTCTGTTTACTTCTCCATACACTTTGCTATCCTTCCCTTTCTGGGAACAGCCTCATTGCTGTTGTCACGTCTGCAGGAATTTACCCCCTATTTTTAAGTATATGCCTAGGTCACTCTAGAAAGCCTGTAAAAAGAAACAGCTGTTTAAGAGTTGGAGTTCTTGTTTCCAAAATGGAAGTAACTGCTTATATAAATGATTAATGATTCAAGTTAGCATGATAGAATATTTCTTTTCCTTTTCTTCTTTATTTTCTGCTTTCAGAGATTGAAAGCAGCCTTGACCCAGCAGCACCCTCAGGTAACAAATGGAGATACTGCCAAGGGACATCCAAGTGGATTGGTTAGGACTCAATCAGAGGAGCCACGACCACAGTCACTACAACAGCCTGCAACTTCAACAACTGAAACACCGGTATGACAAGAGTGGACATGTGCCTCCTACCCCCTCCTTTTATTTTGCAAATAAATATATTTTTTCTATACTCTTGGTTGGTAAGATAGAGGTTAACAGGCTCCTCTTTTAATCAATAGTTCTATAGCAGTAAAATATTTACAGGTCTTACATGTTCTTAAATGCTTCTAAAATCTATTATCCAAGATGATGATATCAAAACAGGTAGTAGTATCTGTCTGCTCCAGTTTAGAACTAAGTCCTGATTTCTGGACTATACTTCATTGAAGTATATCTATTTGAAAAAATAAGTGCTTTTATTTTGTGTTTCTGTTGCATCTGTTGTATGTTTATTATCTTTTATATCATGAATGTGCTTAGAAATTTTTTTATTGCATCAGATATCATGCTTATGTTAATTTGCTTGAAGGATCTTTTCTGGGCTGCCACAGGAAGAGTTTCAGCTGTGTCATTAAGTGTACTTCATCTCAGATTTTGGAGGGGGGGCTCTGGTTTTAGGTGTGATTTGTTGTCCTTTTAAGACAATAGATCAGAGCAGGGGAATAAAAGGCAAAACCTCTGAGTCAGACTGGAAGTGGGAGTGCTGCTGGAGGAAAGGTACAATTCCTGGTGAATCCTGGAGGATTGCAGCTATTCTATTTCTAAAAACTTCTTGGAACGTGTTTTCAAAATGCTTTGAAAAATCTTGAACAGTTATTTTCAGAATTCATGGCATAATATTAATTTTATAAAAGCTGCACACCTGGCCCAGAACTAGAAGGACTTAGATCTGCAATGAAAGCCTCAGATTCTTACACTGGCCAGTGAAATCAAATAATGTATCAAAACAGTTATGTTTGGAACAGAAGAGGGAAGAAAGTGACCTTTCATAAAAGGATCTCCTTCTTAAGGCTGCTGTTCCCCCATACTTCCTTGAGAGTTTTTTAAAGAATATTTTCATAATATCACATAGCAGAATTTTCAAGATGAAAATTGCTGTTGGATTATTTTAGAATTATTTTACAATTAGTATTAATCAAAAATAGCAAGTATTTCATTCTTAAAACACTGATTTGAGTTCCCAGGGGTTTTTTATTCTTAGCTATTCAGAATTTGTACCAAATTGATATGCCAACTGATAACATGTTTGGGGTTTTTAATTTAAAAATAAAACTTTCTTGCTGTGCTAGACTGAATGTGGAGGTGCACCTGTGAATATGTCACGTGGACAGTGACTGTTAAGTTCTGTCTATCTTACCTCTTTAAAGGGTTTTAAAATCCATTATATTGTTATTATATTTCATTAAATCTTTGTCTAAGGTCTGTATACAACTGTGAAATGAGTATAATGTATAATTTAAAGTATTGAAGTATTTTGATACTGTCATATAATGTGGGTAGATTAAGGGAAATTGTTACTCAGTGGTGGGGAACACATCAACGAGTAGGAAATTGCTATCTGGAGAGCCAGGGATCAGGGAGTCTCAGCACTGCCAGCATTTGTCAAACAGCTTCTGTGTAGTCGGCATAAGCAATTGTGTCATTTTTCAGTTGTGACTAGGTGTGTGGGAAGAGTCAAAAATAGAAAATTCACTTCCTGCTAAATGTAGCTTGAAAGCTATTTTGGGTGTAATATGTTAATGTAAGATGATGAGGAGTGTAAGTATGGGTATAAGTTTTAAAAACATTGCTGTAGAGTTAAATGGGCATCGCTTTCAAAAAAAAACCCTGTATAACCTGGATGCATTTAGAAGTGCCCTGAATGCTTTCCTCAAGATGTGATGACTATTTATACCAGTGCTGGAGGTTAAGTCATGACTGTTTTCAGGCATCACCAGCTCAGCCTACGCCACAAACACCAAATACAGGTGGTCGGCGAAGAAGAGCTGCCAATGAAGACCCTGATGAGAAAAGGAGAAAGTTCCTGGAGAGAAACCGCGCTGCTGCTTCCAGGTGCCGGCAGAAACGGAAAGTCTGGGTGCAGTCATTGGAGAAAAAAGCTGAGGACCTGAGCTCACTAAATGGCCAGTTACAGGTATACTTTTTATTTCAAGGAAAAATTAGCAAGTTTTTTTGTTCTTACACAGTGATCTTTGATCAGTGGAACTTAAAACTTTGCATGAAATCTGAAATATAAAGGGTTTTATAACTGGTGGTTCAGCTCAGGCTTGAAAATTCAGCACTAGTTGCATATAGCAGTAACATTAGAGGATAAGAGCATACTCATATTTAAAGATGTGTAAACCTTAGAGTCATAGCCTTCTATCCTTTGTTCCATTTGAAATAACTTTCAGACTGTGATACTAAACTAAGATGACAAGATGTGTTGGAATAAACACTTATGAGCAAAGTAATAGTCTTATCTTGAACATGTCCTGCTCCTAATTTGTATCACAGCCTGGGTTATTTGAGTAAGTTTTGAGTTTATTTTCTTTGGTTCTTTTAAACTTCACTTTTTTTCCTTTAAAGTGAATGCAGTGCTCGTGAAAGGGGCCAGGTTGACATCAGTGAATACCAAAGGCCTCTTTGGTCCATAGAATGGGTATGGCAGTGGCAGTGCAAATTTTCACCACCACCACCTAAATCCTATAGAGATGAAGTGTGCTGTAAGGGGGTAGGGCCAGTGTATGTTGTGGGTCACTTTTCCACCTCATCTGAGGTTGTCAGTCTCATAAAGTTGTCGTCATGGGAATGCACTTTTTCCCCACAGAACAATCCATGACCCTTTTGTTTAAACTACAATTAAATGTTAAAGCGTGCTTTCCTAATGTTTTCCAGCAGCACGTAAAGAATTGGCACAAATTACTGTTTTCAAAATAAAAAGTCTAAAAGCTTCATTTTGAAAGTTGCTGAAAGGAAAAATTATGTAATTCCTAAATGAAGCATTCGTTTAGAAAATGCAGTGAAATGTATTTTGATGTGTTAAAGTGTCACTTGTTTTTCTTCATCAGAGCTGTTCACTGAGTCAAATTCACAAATCATCATCTTCCTATGAAAACTCACCTCTTGTGCTGTTTGGTATAGAAAACATCACAGTTTGATCAACAGGAAAGTAGGGCATGTTGAGGTTATTTTTTATCATGTAATTAAAATTACAGTGTATCCGTCATCTTCATGTTCATGTCTTTAGAAATACTCAGTGTCCCAGACCCCGACTGTAAAAAATTCCTAGCTAAGCACACAACGTGAAATGGTTTCCTGTTTTCCAAGAATCCTGACACTGTGCACCAGCATTACATTTCTTGCAAATATATATTCTTCTCATACCTGTTCACAGTCTTTAGACATATTCATTTAATGCACAGTCCTCAATTAAGTCCGTTAATTACATAATTATATGTAGCACTGTATATGTAGCTACATATACATTACATAATTATATGTAATATAGCTTAAATGTAATAGCTTAAATATTCAAAGAAAGGAGTGAAGGAAAATGAAAAAAATCAGCCATAATTCAGTTTTTTAGTAAAAGTAATATTTAGTATCATGCAAACTACCTTTCACATATATACACCAAGTTTTATAACAAATCATATAAGTACCATAACCAAAAGGTTTCCAAGTGCTAATTCAGTAATAGTGAATTCAATAAAGATTTTCTTACAGTCTACCAAAACAAAACTGTTAACTGTAAAGAACAGAACAACTTGTAAAGAAAATTGGATGTCAGAGAAATAATTAAACTGTACTTCATGTGAAAACATAAATCAATCCTGTATTTCCTTAATTACCTGGTATTTCCTTAATTATCAGGTTAACACAGCTGATCAGCAGAGTGGGCAGTAATGACCCATGATTACTTACTTGATACTTCATAGCAAAATTAATAACTTTGGAGTTTTCCCTTAATGCAGTTTTATAGACTGTGTTTGGGTTAGTAGCTCATATTTTGTTTAATATCTAAGTGGCCTGTTCAGCTGAAGTTACCAAGATGTCATATTTCCAAAAGCAGGTTCACACCAAAATGCCTGCATTGCTTTGCTTCATGTAACAATTCTGAGTCTTTTCAGCGCTGTTACTGGTTTTCTTGTAATGTCTGTGTCAGAGATGCTCATGATATCAGTGTGAAGGTTTTTAAGACTGGAAGCTCACTAACAGTACATAGGATTTTGAAGAGATTTACTTGGTTGATGTATATATTTTGTTCTGTAGATTAACTTCTATCAAGTTCTTCTTTTAAATGTTTGAAGGTAACTTCATTTTTAAGCAGTATTTTTCAAATACTTGCTTAAGGGAAAATTTCCATCTATTACATCACTAAGTAACATATATAGGTTAGGCAGGCTGTCTCTTTTATAAACTGCTGTGTAAGTTTTTTTCATGGTTCCAACATTTTGAAGTTTATTTACTGTTTTGATTTTTATGGACTGTGTTTTCTGTTATGTGTTGACTTGTTTATTGATCCTAAATTTTATTCACCACTTTCTGTTGCCTCTGTGTCTTGCACAATCTTACAGGGTATGGGGTGCTGTCTAATGTGTTAAGAAGGTATTGCAATGTCCACAGTGGCTGCTGAGCCACATTGCAGGATCAGGCATTATATGTTCTGTATTTGGTCTCTGTTGCTTTAATAATCTTAGAGGGCCAAGCTTTAGAAGAATGGCCTGTCATCTTCATGAGGTCACAGTGGGTTTTCAGTGAGCAGCAATCGAGTGATGGTTTGTACTGATGCTGCAGAAGCTGTTTAGGAAGGCTAAATTATGAAAGTATGCCCATAAGTAAAGATCTTTCCCATAGAGGAAGTTGCCCAAAAAGAAACGGGAAGAATACTGTTTCACTTAGCCACAGACAATCCCCTATCCCCAGAAGTCACATTTATCTGCCTCTGATAATACTTCTAGTAAATATGTACCACAAATGTCCCACACCATGCTGAGTAAGGGCTAATGTGGTCCCATGGTCCCACTACTACAACTGCATTTTGGGTGCAGGGAGAGATAGGCAGATACAGAACAATGTGTCATATACTGCGTCCTCCCTTCATAAGAATACAGAAGGGAAAGCATCTTTTGAAAGATGGAGTGCAGGTACAAGTCAATATGCTTTCCTCCAGAAACCTTCTTTCTCATGCTAGCACATTTTGAAATGTGGGAAGATATAAATTCTTCTCAACAGCATGTGAGCTATATTACATGCTTCTTTAAAGAATTGTTGATGCCTGCACTTGGCTCTGTCTCACTAATGAGAAGAACCTTTCCAGTGTGAAAACTCAATCTTTCTTCATGCCAACTGTTTAAAGTGTTTATTTCATGTGTTTCTTGCTAGCCTGTTTTCAGCATGTTAACCACATATTAAATGACCACCACACATTCACATGTTTTGAGTGAGATGGAAAGACTTGTTGTTGTCACATGCAAGATAATTAACTGCAATATGTGTAAAAATTGGTTCTGACAGCCCCCTTTTACCAGTTAGAAGTGGTTCTTACTGGTAATATGTAAATGGCAACCGTAGATTGCCTTTCTGTGATATTCCCCATCCGTGTGTCTGGCAGACAGAACTCTGTTCTGGTGTCACGAGTGGTGTGTGCGTCGCATATAGTACTGCTGGCACAATGGTCCTGTTACGGAATATACAGCTGCCATTGTTCTAGAGATTACCTCAGTCTCTTTCATATAGGAATGCTGATCCATATTTTTCAAGTTTCCTTTAATATAAGATAATGTAATTGCTTTTCATTTTTATGCTAATAGCAGTCTTAATATTTTTAATACAGCTGACATTGCTCTATAAACTCTTATAAAAACTTTTCATAAACATATAATTGTACTTCCACAGATGAACAGCAGCTTTACAATTACATGTGCTGTTTGTATATAAAATTCTTCCTTAAAATGTGGGAGACAAGATAGAAAGTTCCCGCGAACCTTTTTCTGATTGCCAGAGTTCCTTTGAACTAACAGAACTATATTTCATAGTCTTGGACATTTTTGCTTCTGTAGATTATCAAGTGTCTCAAAACTACATCAATGTGGTTTTTTCTACCCAAAGTATGTAAATTCTGTGCAGCTGCCTGATTGGCATCCATTTTTGTGGCTCCTCAGTAAATAACATGGTGAGCTAAGGGCAGACAGAGATGGAGGCAGTAGTCCTGTGCTTTCTTAACAGCCTAAGGTTTCAGGACATGTAATGCCACCTGGTAGAGAATTTGTGGGGCTTTTGGATGGGTTTCTTTCATTGCAAACCTTTTTGTTTGCAATCACATTTTTCTTTCATTGTGTCTGTGAAGTCAAATTTTTGGCATCTTTCAGCTTTTACTTTTAATAAAAAGTTTCTAAAGGGTATTTTACACATAAAAGGACTGAATAGAAAAGGAGACCTTAAGAGGATTTTGCAAGTATAAAGGCTTGAAATTTGTTGTCTTCTAAATGGATAGAGAAAACACAAAAGAGGAGCTTTTCCTTGAACAGTTTGTTATTTTAGTTACTTTGTGTAATTAAACCTAATAAGTTCTGTTCTGGAAGAATTGTTTTCTTTTGGAATCCTTTAACTTGTAATTTATCTTATCTCTGGCTGCATTGCCTTATTTCTTGCTTGCAAGTAAATAGGTTGAGTTTCTTGTAGTTTATTTTTGCAGATAATTTCAGATGCAATCCAGTTTTCCTCTGTTGGTTTTTTCCTTTAACTTGCTCCTAAATGCATAAACATAAGCATTTACTAAACAATTGTGTCACATATGTGGTATATTACACTAATATGCAAAGGTTCTTATACTTGAAGTAACTTCAAGTGTTAATAGAAAAGATTTATATTCAAAATAAAATAACCCATGAAAAACACATATTGTGTCCAGATACGGGGATCACAAAGCATTACAGATAATTTGATTCATAAATATTTTTCTACTCTGTAAAGTAAAAATGGCTCTATGAAAATGCCATACCATTCTTAATTTGGATTGTCACATGCAATGCAGTTACATAGCACTTCTCATCTCCAGACACCAAGCTGCTTTCCAGGCAAGGTAAGTATTGCTGTCCTCCAGTTTACAAATGGGGAAGGTGAAGCACAAAGCAGTAAAATGACCTTGCTCAAGGTCACCCAGCAGTGGCAAGGCACAGTCTGGAAATGAACCCAGTCGCCGGATTGTGCAGGTGCTGTCTCTTAGATTGCACTCTGCTTTAGCGACACAAGCTGACATCTCTGGATTTTGTCATTATTATCAATGATTCTTTCAGAGAACATGTTTATGTATGGCTGCCAAAATAAAAATCACTCTGGAGATCAACCAATATTTGCTAAATTATTTTCCAGTACATGAGATTTTCTCTTTTGATGTCCCAGTATAAATAGAGTCACTAAAAAATTATTCTGCATTGGCTTTTTGGATTTTCTTTTATATTTTTCCCTTTTTTAATGTTGGCTATGGCATCTGTTAAAATGTGTGTAGCTAAATGTAGGTTTACTCTGATTAGAATTCATCACGAAACCTTCCAGAAGAGTCTCAGAGTAGCTGGATCATGTGAATGAGACTATATGTAGACTCTGCATCTGCAAACTGAAAAACATATGTTGTATTTAAAAAAAAAACAACCAAGCATTTCCCAGTTAATGTAACAAAGCTAGCCAAGTTTCAGCTACTATTTACATTTTCTAAGGTAAAAGAAATGTGTACATTTTTGCAATATACACCAAATGGAAACTTCTTGTATTTCAGCTACCCCTAAATGAACAACTGAAAATCCTATAAAACTTAATGCTTACCTTCAAAACGTGTGTCGTTTGAGCCTGGTAAAGTACATAACTTTCTTCTCCTTTAGAATGAAGTCACCCTGCTGAGAAATGAAGTGGCACAGCTGAAACAGCTTCTTCTGGCTCATAAAGATTGCCCTGTAACTGCCATGCAGAAGAAATCTGGCTATCATAGTGAGTAATGTTCCATTACCTATAGCCTGAGGCTGCATCAATGAAATACTGCCAAAGTGAACTGAATGAGCATTAAAATTGAGAAGTGCAGTTCTAATATTACATATATTACATTAAAGATCTCTTTTTTTAATCTTGAAGTTATTGAAAGACAGGAATTAATATGTGATATTTAAAAATATCTGTTTAAGTCAAAATTGAATTGTTGCATAACATTGAAAGGTTTATGTTGGTTTAATGAATGCATATGATAATTAGCATTTAAGGACTATCACTTACTACACCTGCTTTGGAAAATATAATTAAAGTATTAAGAGCACACGATAAACCATTTTTTATACTTTATCGTAGCCTAATACAGTGTAAGGTCCTTGTGGGTGTTTTCCCTTCATTGTAATGAGATTTCAGTAGAGGTACTATAACAGCTGTCCTCATTTACCATAACATCCAGGATCAGTCGAGCCATTAAAATAATCAGATGCAGGTTCATGGCTCCTACTGTACAATGGCTACTAGATTGTTGTGATATCCACATTAAGTGACTGCTTTTCTATAGAGAGGGTGTTCTTAAAAACAGGTCTGGTATTGAGGGGAATACTGACACAGTCAATACCAATATTTTCTAATCCATATTTTTAAGTTGTTCATTTGATTTTTCATCCTTCCAGCATTTTAAAGGTTAATTATGCTTTCCAGACTTGTAGCTTCCTTTTTGGCTGTGATACACAGTGCCAGAACCAGCTGCTGCTGCTGTAGAATAAATGGCCAATTTTGTCCATTGTACACAAATTTGTTACAAATAACTGAGCTGGGAATGCATTAGGCAACATTCATAATATATAACCCACAGCTTTCGTTTTTATGATTTAGTGATATTTCAAGATATTTGTAAATGTGAAGATTGTTTCTGCCATATGTAGCCACTTCATTTTAATTTGCCAGTGTCAGTAATTCAGGAGAATAAAGGAACATTTTGTACTGCATGCAAACAGATCCTCAGGTGCTTGCGATAAAACTTAATAGCCACCATCTTTACTTGTAGTCATTGTAAGCAATTTCATCAGAATGGGCAATATTTTTTAATTTAAAAGATTCAGGAGATTTAGCAACTCTGTATTGCCATATATATTTAGAATACTGATTTTGTCAGTTTTGAGCTTATAAATCTTGGTCCTTTGATCTCCAGTCATTTTGACAAGACAGAAAATAGCATCTTGGAGTAAATTGGAACAGTATAGAAATACGTTTGGGATTTATATTAACAATGATTGCTGCAGGGATGAGGCCATTATGGCTCCCATCTGACAGAACAACATAATTTCATACAGAAGCTACTAGGGGATAGCATTATGTATGTAAGGTTTTTAACAAAAAAAAAAAAAACCCTACAAAAAACAACCCATAGGTTTCTTGAATTTTGATATTTTGAGGATTCATTTTCCTGAATTGGGATGAAAAATATTTCATCGTAAGTCATAAACTGTCAAAGTGATTACATGCCTAGGATTTCTTCGTTGAAGAATTAGTGAATGGCCTGTCTAGTAGTACTTGTTTTCAGCCCTCAGAAAAGAACTGTAATGCTTCTGATTTAGTAAAGAATACAAAATGAAATCAGACCTAAAATACTAAGAAGTGGCAAAAGCCTAAATTTTAGAAAAAAATAGTATTACGCAAGGAAATTGGAAGCATAGCTCAGTTTCTGGAAAAGTCTGTTGAAAGTAGAAGCTTAACATGAATGATAGTTGTAATGCCATGCCTCTGAAAGGATTTTGTCACGTTATCTCTGCATGAATATTGTTAGGAAAGCATGTTGGCTAAGTGACATACCCACAGTACAATTTATGAGAGGAAAAAATGGTTTCAGTCAATATGTTCATGAAAGTGATGTTCCTATAAAGTGTACTTAAATAAACATATTATATTCATCAAATAATCAAAGTTGAATTGCTTCAAAAATGTAGTGAGTGGTTTAACAGTCTTGTCTTTGTGGAAGAAATTGAAGACCCCAGCTTAAAGAGCTCCTGCAGTGCTGAATATTGTGCACTGCGTAGACCACATTTCAACAGCCAAGTCCACAATTTGATGGCTTTTCATGTGTTATGCACTTAAATAGGAACAAATAATATATCACTTTTTAGGGTATTTTTGGCCTTTACTTTTACATATCTTTTAAGATCTTTTGTATTTCCCAGACACACTTTTTCTCAGGCCAAGTGAAAAGCACAACAGCACAGGTCGCCACTTCTTCTAAAATTGTTTTTGGGATCACATTTTCCTTATTTTAAAGTCTTGTGCCTGCTTCAAAAGAGAGTTTCATCAGGATAGAGAAACCAGAAAAACAGTTATTGTACTTTGAGTCAGAATGGATGAATTTCTGTTGCAGGTTGAGTTTTCAGTCAGCTTAAACTTTCTTATTTTCCGAAAAAGGATGCTATTGGTTCTGACTGCGTGTGTTCAGCTATGGTGGGGAAAGTGCTCTGTACACAAGAAATCTAGATGATGTTCATTTATTTTTCATGTTATTTTCTATACTAGATAATTTCTAAAAGTCTTCTACAATACTTCCTATATTTTGTCAGGTTTTTTCTGGACTTATAGTAGGACAGAGGTGAAAACTTGTGAGAAGAAAATGTGTTGCAGTATTCAGTGGTTTTTTTTTTTAAAAAGGGTAAAGAGCTTTTTAGGTATTTTTTCATATTTTTGACAAGGACATTGTAATATTCAAGAGCATTTGTTCAAAACAGAATATAAAGAAGATAAATAGAGGCTGCAGTGTAGGTGGCATTAAATGGAGAGGTTTGTGTTCTTTCTGTAGCTGGCTTTAAAAAAGAAGATAGAAGGTGATTGACCGGTTTCAGACCTTGGGTGATTTGAACCTCTCAAAGCACTGTGTCCCTGCAGCCTGTTCTGGGCAGGCAGTGGTTCCTCAGTGGCTGCAGGGGATATTCACAAAGGCCAGCTCCCTGGCAAAAAGCATTTCTAGGCTTCAGTCCCTCTATCGTCCCTGAACGGCCTGATAAGAATTACCATGAGGTTTCTTGTTAGTGATTATCGGGGGAGTGAAAGGAGCTCAGGCTCATGTCAGTGCTTGTGTACTCACTCCCATTTTAGTGTAGGTGGGTTTTTTCCTTCTGCAGACTGAAATCCCTCCCTCTTTGTTTGCTTACCTTACGGAAAGCTGTTGGTAAGAAGCAAACAGCAGCAATGTTTGACTACTCCAAAAGGGTGCTTTTTAGTATACCCTCAAAAGTCTGTGCTTGTTTTGGTGCTCTTTAAATCTTTCCTTCAGCCCAGTCTAGCCCACACTGTGTTCTATATCCAAAGTGGCTTCTCATGACACAGCCTGTCTAGGAACTGTGTTGCCTTGGAAAGTTCGTGTGATGTAGCTCTGTAAATTTTCAGCCTTTTAATATACAGAAAACATTATTTCTGTGAATTAATTTCTTATTTGGGCTGTGCATTTTCTTTGATTTGAGGTAAAGCTGGGGTAGCCATTAAAAAGCTAAAATGCTAGAGATTTTTTTTTTTTTTACACTGTTAGCTAAAGTATGATTCTGTTATTTATCAGTTGCACTCTTGAAATCACAGTCCTGTGCCTGGCAATTCTCTGGTCAACTAAGAAAGAAAGAAAAAAAAAATCTGTAAGAATTTAAGAATTACTTTTCTGTGTTCTTCTAAAAGCCTTTGTTCTTTATTCCCGGTCTTCAGGCCTAAGAAAACAAGTCATCTCTGTAATAAGATGACTTTTAAATACCTTCTGTATTCATTGAGTAGATTTTCTTGTTTGATTTTAATTCTTCAAGTGGAGTTTTTTATTCAGTTTTTGGCCACTGTTCCTGTAAAGTTAGGGCTACATAAGGAAGAACATTGAAGAAAATCCAAATAGCTATTCTTTAGAGCGACAGCTCATTTCTAAGTATTGGTTTGTAGTAATTGCAAGGATTTATACTTCCAGTCCAGTTTATTGCCATAAATTACTGTTAGGTCTATGTCTTACATAATCACCTGTCTGCTGTAAGCTCCCCCTCTCTGGCCCCTGGCATCTGAAAACACCTGAATCATGTATTTTCGTGTCCTCAGCACAGCATGTTTGTTTATCTGCTCAATGGTATGAAAACTGTACAATGGTCATCTCTGCACCCATAACTGTTTCTTACATTGCCTATAGGATCTACCTGAGCCCATCAAAGTCAGAAAATCAGGCCTCTCTCGTGTTCCTTACCACTGTGATATTATTCCATATTATTCTTTTGAGTTAAGAAATACATGTTAAGGAAGTCATAACAGTGGAAGGCCTTCCTTCTCTGGCTGAAACATAGTGATCTACTTTAACTTCTTCTTTATCTGTGGCTTGTAGCATTTAAAACTAGCCATTTTTACTGAGAATGAGGAGGTTTTGGACAACACAGACATTGGGAATCAGCAAAAGAAGCTGATAGGAAGATTGAGATTCATAGGAGAATAACAGCAGCTCTGAAGAGGAGGAGCGGGTGTTACAGCAGAGAGACTGTATTTGATACATGTCGTCCCACTTGCTGCCACTTCATTGTGTCTGAGGAGAAGAATATGCTACTCTCGTAATTAGTAATGAGGTATTTTCAGGAAGTGGCACTAGAATTCCTATTTTTAACAAAGTTTGGATGTGTTCCTTCTTGTTTGTTTTTACATGAGATCTTGTAGGTCTTGATAGAGATATGGTAAAGATGACATCCTGTCGAATACTTTAAACTGAATTGACATTTGCTTGTATTCTTTCTGTTCTTGAATGGGCAAACTCTCCTAAGGGTCACAAATGCCTTTTGGAAATAACTTAATTTTCTTGCACTTGCTGTGTACAGTTACCATGAAACCTTTGGATATGCAGTAATAGTCGGCAGATCTAGCTCAGTGTCATCAGTATCTCTCTCTTTTAATGTTTGAAAGATCTGTTTTTGAAAAAGCGTGGGATCTGTAAAACACTTGGCCTTGTGGCTAAGAGCATTCTGACTTCCACACTGTTATGTCCATGCTCTTTTAGTAGAGCTGTAGGAGAGATTGCCACCTTGCTCATGTAGGCAGTATTTCTTAGAAAGAAATACAGCAGTTTCCTTGCTTATGCATCCTTTTGACCTTACCATTCTTTTCTAGAAGCAGTCAATAATAGAACAGTTGTTCTCAAGCTTTGAAGAGGAGTGTGTTCTTGGTATGCACAGGGCTGCTCTAAGATCTTTGTATTGGGGTCTTGACTTGCTAAGTTAGTGAATTTTCTTACCCATAGCTAGCATGTCATATAAACCTCAGTGAAACATAAACTTCATTTCATTATTGTTTTTTAACATTTAATGTTCCTTTTAGTTGCTGCTGTTAGCCTGGCTTTCTGTGGAAATGAGGACATGATACCACAGCACTGCTCGTCTCCTCATGTTAGTGTCATCCTTTCCCATCATTTCTCTTCCCCTGAGACACTTCTGAACTTGCAGGCCAGTCTCAAGCAAATCTGAAAGGGATTGTAAAGACAAGACTAGAGAAAATCAAGATTTGTTCCATTGCTTTGTCCCAAGCAATAGTTCATGCTTGCTTCTGGCTGTTTTTATGTGTATCACGATAGTCAGCAATAGTTTAAAAGGGACTTCCAATATTCCACCTGGGTACTGGTTTCGGTCAGTTTATAAAACTGCTGTGAAAAGTACTTGCAAACATTAAGTAGCACAAAGTGATACAAAAAAGTTGTAATGAAATTCAGCATTAATATTTATATTTTTGAGTGAAAAACAGTAGGATAATTTTCCGGTTTTGGTTTTTTAGTTTTGAATTCAGCTTTTAGTTTGGCACTGTTTGCACAATACCTTGGCTAACTTCTGCAGCTCTGGAAAAAAGTATGATTTTAGCATGACTAGAATGTCTGTGGAAGAATGACATTTTAAGTCAGGATTGTTTTGGAAATTCTAGTTCTGCACCGTGGTAATTTTTTTTTAACCTGCTTACCCTCTATCATGGGAAAAAAGGATGTAACTCTGTGGCTAATTCACTTGGTTTTATGGAAAACACCTGAAATACTCCAAAAATATTTTTAAAACCAGTTTTAACATTTTCAAACCCTATTGAGAGGCATTTGTAAAGTTATGGAACTTCATTCTGTTAAAAGAACAGGAGCTGAAAACTTGTGTAAGTATTGTCCAGTAAATATAGCGGTGTAAGTAATATTTTTTCAGATATCTTACATACGATCACAAATATTTATTACTGAATGTAGAATTACTCTTGTTTGATTACTAAGCAGACACAATAAATAACTTTTTTTTAGTCTATGAGTGTTGCTTACTGATGTGAACATGCATCAGAATTAGGCATGGTACCCACTGGCCGATTAACTAGGCAGGAAATTTTAATCATGGCTTTGAAGACATGAAGATATTCTGGTTTCCTGAATAGGCCATAATGCAGTCCACTTTTTCTGCTTACAAAGTAGTATTTTCTTTTAAAAAGTGGAAACGAGCTTGTTTTGCAATTTGTGCTGCATTACACCATGAATTTAAGTTACTTGGGGGATGATTGCTGTTACTGGCATGAGGTGGTGCGCGTTCCCAGGGACAGAATAAACGAATTGTTCTTGTTCAGCTGCAGATAAAGACGACAGCTCCGAAGACATCTCGGTGCCCAGCAGCCCGCACACAGAAGCAATCCAGCACAGCTCTGTCAGCACTTCCAACGGCGTGAGCTCCACGTCCAAGGCGGAGGCGGTGGCCACCTCGGTGCTCACGCAGATGGCGGACCAGAGCACGGAGCCCGTGCTGTCCCAGATCGTCCTGGCGCCTCCCTCCCAGGCCCAGCCATCAGGAAGTTGATTAAAAACTTGGCGTCGCATCGGTTCCTTAGATACACATCTGTGACTTTAAAGGGAAACCAACAACAGACCAGTCTCCATCTAGGAGAAATTGTAGCTTAAAATCATTAATTTTAAAAATCCAACTTAAATTTGGCTTTAACGATTGGCAGGTGGAGATGAGACAGAACACCAGTTCTAGTCTCTTTGCAAAAGACTTTTTTTTTTAAGTATTAGTTTTACTAGTTATTTTTTGTGCTTAATGTGTAAAGTGTGTGTACAGTACAATGTGGTTTATTTCATTTTTAATTTGGTATTATTTTAACAAATTGGGGTGAATTACTGAAGGTCATCCCCAAGACTGTGATAGTAATATTATGTGACATTTTTATACCAAAGTTCTGCATAGTCCCTATTGACTTTGTAAAGTTAGCAAGGTCATAAAGCACTAGGCAAGAGAAAGACAGTAACAGTAAATTTGCTTTTAGTCTTTTTGCCTTTTTGTTGTTTTGCACATTATGAGAAGAAGAACATTGGGAGAAAAACATTTGGTTTTTTTATGTATAGCATTTTGGTTGGCTTTTAACTGTTGGGGTTTTTAATTTGTTTAATAGGGCCAGTACAGTATATGAGATACAGTACTTATGCACATACCAATCCTAGATGAGGATCATTACTAAATAGATTTGATTTTGTTTTTAATTTTAAATTGATGTCAGGTGGGTTTTTTCCCACTCCAACACTTGATTCTGGTGGGAGGAGAGCTTTAATTCTCCAGTCAGAATAGATATCTACAACCACCCCTTGTTGCTAGGCTGAAACCAGTAAGCATATTGTAAAATACAGGGTTATCAAATATGGAATACTTAGTATTCCAGAGTAGGTTGATATTTTGTGGATTTTTGAGTCGCAGACTAAGGAGTTTACTCATGGTTTTGGATGCCAGAAAAGCCTAAAATCCTTCTTCAGACAACTCGACTTTTTTTTGTCATTGTCTTGTATTTGCAAGCTAACTTGTACTTAATTCTTGTGTAAGCACTGTCATCTTTTAGTAGCAAAAATTTTGATACCTTTCTTGTGGAAAAAAAAAAAATCAGTATCTACCGTATCTTGGAAACAATGTAATTATAATGTGGTGTGTGTGGTGTGTGTGTGAGAATGGTTCAGTAGTTAATGCCAGCAGTCTTTTGCTTGAATGTTTAAAGATGCCTTCAATGTGATGCTGGCTGATAGGTGATTGCAGTTTTAAAATGTTATTTACTGTGCGAACTTGGATAACTAACATTCCATGATGTAGTTTGTTTCTGATGAGATGATTGTAGGTACACTTTTTCTCATTATCCAGTCATCTGTAGGATATTGAGTTTTTTAAATGTGCCATTATCTATTTTGATTCTGTACTCATGTTCAAAATACAGTACAATATTTTACAATAGATTAAGTTGTTTTAAAAAAAGTAGATGTGTGCTTTCAGGTCGGAAAACTTTGTATAATAGCAAAAACAGATGCATAGTAGCAACTGGCAGTAAAGCAGGATTCCATTATGTATATAACAAAGATCTAATGCATTTATAATGGGTTGTGTAGTTCATTTGCTCTTCCTTCTCCACACTATACCATGTGTTTTTAAGTGTCAGTGCCATCAAATTTCTATTTGGTTCAGTTTTAAATCTGAAAATGTAATTGATCCACAGGAAAATATAATTTCTGCAATATATATACAACCATACTATAACGAAAACTGGACAAAGAAGTATCTAAGTCATATATGTATCATTGCAGGGCTTTAAGCATGAAAATATTAGGGATCTAAATATTTTGTATTTTAAAACTAAGAAAGTTGTGTTGATAACCTCATGTGTTTAAATTCTTACTTTCCCAATTTCAAGATAAAAAGCTGTAACAGTTATTGAACGTTTCCAGGATGGTTAAATACAACGGACCTCTTGCAAGAAAGAAATGAATTGCAAAGGCACAAAATGTGAATTCTGCAAGAAAGCTCTACAGTCACTTTTCATTGTAGTTTTTGGTGGATTAGATGAGGCCTCATTGATTATACTATAATTTGCTCTCCTAAACACAAAGGCTTTTAAATCATGTAAGTGGAGTTTTTTTATAACAAAACTGTTGCGCTTGTAAAATAAGTCTACATATGTGTATAGGAGATGTGTAAACAGTTAATGAATTTAACAGTGGGGCTGGAAGAAGAACCATTAAAATCTGTGTTCAGCAAATAGAGAAAAGGTATTAGCCGTACTACCATGGATTCCGTTTTGAGACGTTGTCACACTACTTCTGTACTTAGCATTTTGGGTCTTTACATTTGACATGTTTCACAAACTGTACTGTTTTCTTTTATGTGCAGTTTGCATGAGTAAATCATCAAAGAGAATAAAATCTATCTTTAAGTTATGTTCCTATTTTAATGAAAATTATAATTGTTCTAAAAGGCAGCACTGTCTTCAGACTTATTTCTTCATCCTTGCAATTTTCAGCATTTTTCTGGAAGTCATTACTGTAATGTCAAAGTAATGTTATGTAAATGAGAACAAGTATGTTTTTTTAGAAAATAAGGCAAATACCGTTGCTCTGCAGCTGAGCTCCAGCAGCTTCTGTGGAACAAGCCTTTTATCATTAGTTCCAGGAGCCCAAGGTAATCCACAGATAAATGAGTTCATAAACATAGCTTGGTGATCCCAGATGTCGCTCAGCCATTTCTGGTTGCCCTGAGTTCCACAGCAGAAGTGCTTTGTGTAATCAGAATTTCCACCTAACTTCTAGTTATTTTAATCTCATTTCAATATACATGAAGCCAGAAATAACAGCTGTAATGAAGTGAATGGCTTGCAGTTGTGTTGTCAAAGGTTCAGAAAGAATGGTGCAGTCACACCTGATGCTTAGAATAGTAAAAATGGTTTGGGCTTATTTATGGATGTTGGAAACATGCGTGGAACAGCGCATTCTGTTACCATTTGAAAAGCTCGTGCCAGAACCCCACTACAGAGGCTTTGGAGGCAACAAAGGGGTAACGTTGCTGTGTGTTTGCATTTGTTCCATGTATGGACCAAATGAAGTTGTACACAACTTTGAACCCAATATGAGAGAACATGCCTGAGGCCTCCCTTGCTTCATTACGTTCTTTTTCTGACTGAATTTATGCTTGTGATTCCAAGGGAACAAAAGGCTGTGTAACAGGTACTCAAGGCAAGGGGTGCGAGGGGTGGAGAACCAGCCCGCTTCTTAATGCTTGTGCTGTAAAAAAACTCAGGTTTATATCTTAACTATTCAATCTAAGATTTTTTTTCTGTTTACAATGGTAAGAGAGGCTGGGCAAAGGTAGATATCACACAGAGAAGGAGATGACAGAAGTGTGATATGAGCAGTGATTTCAGCTACCTGAATTACAGGAGTAATTTGCTTAGAGACAGACACAAACATTTTAATTGGTCATCATAAATGATAATGAGGAGAAAGCATAGTGAAATTAAGTGCATCCTAATAAAGTAAGGTATGTTAAATTGCACTGAAGGAAACTTGAGCAATGCTTCTTGACATGATTAATATACTCATGACAATGTGTCTAATGAAGGCTGTTTGCGTTTATATGCTGCCTGTTGCTTCCCTCAGAGACATAATTGGAACTGCTCATTTACACTGCAGAACAGTGAGTGTAAGATTGGCTTGCAGTAGTCTTTACATTTGTTTTTAACCATTGTATTAAAAGTAACACAGGTATGATTTATTTAACCTGTGTTGTGTAATGCTGTGTAGGATTGGTTTGGATGATTCTATAATGAAATTTTCAAAGTTTCATATTCTTCAATGGTAACTCTCCTTTTAATTTTAGGTTTTTATGTGACTTTTTATGGGCATTTTTTCCCCTTTCTGTAATGTAGTATCATGACCTTTCTTTTTCTTTACTTTCTTCCTCTTCAAAATATTTTTCTTTGTGTGATGAGCCCCAGAAAGTGCTTATATAGTCAGTGTGGAATTCTTTATTTTTTCATATTGCTTCCTCCTTAGTTGTGTTAACCCTCTATAGGAAATTTCCATTTCTAGAAGTCAGAAATGGAATTTCTGCACACTCCGTACCTTGTCTTCAGCTAAAATAGATACGAGAAGCTTATGTTATCTGGATATTTACATCTTCCTAAACCAAGATACATTATAGAATATGTATTTAGGTATGGAAGGACTTCTGAGTTACGAAAGATTTCATTACAGATGCTGTGCACAACTCATGAGTGCAGGTTGTATGCTGATGGCTTCATAACTCTGAAAAGTGCAATCCTCTCCAAAAAAGAGTTTTTAACTTCCTAGATTGGGGGTTACTTATCATCTAATCACATGGCTATCAGTAGAACAAGAAGACACATGATCCAATTCCTGCAATAATTGTTTTACTGTTTAAACCCTGCTCAAAGTCTTTATCTCTCTTCCATTACCTTTTTTTATAATGATGTGTATTGTTATAAGCACTTTATGCTATTCATTTTTGGGGGAAGAGGAGGGACAGGAGAGGAGGTTCTGAAGTTTTTAGATAAACTGCCTGTAACTTAATTTTATCAGGGATGAATCATTAATGAGAAAAGCGTTGTAAAATCATTATGCAAAGACAATTACTATTTTTAGTCCACAGCTAAAGAGACGGTAGCTTAAGCTGCATAGACTGACTAGAAATGATAAGCATAGAAGGTGCAGAACAGCTTGAAGCAAAGAAAAGAAGTCGTGCTCCTAGGAACTCTCCTTTGGTGTTAATACCCGTAGCAGAAACAGCAGGGTAGGGAGTGGGCGGTATTTGTAACCACCCTGGGTAGCAGGGCCTGGTCATACTCCAGTTTGCAATTAATGAGCTGAAAGGAGAGCACTGTGGCTTAGGGAGCACTGTCAGACCGGGCTGAGAGGAGCTTCAGGAATGAGGGCACTGCCGGGGAGAACTTTCAGAGGAACAGGATTGCAGGTAGCCGGGTTTTCCTTGCCTCACTCTTGCCTGTGGCTATCTCAATACATCAAAGTACAAACATGAGCTATTACAACTCCATTTAACACCATCTGTGCCCAGGTGAATGGAATGTGCTGAAAGCCTGTCTGATGGCTGTGTTTAGCTACCTGAAAGACGAAAGTTAAGGTCTATTTTTTTCCTACTGCCTAAAATGTTGCTGCTCTTGTTTTGCTGCAAGCTAGTACTGGCACGGTCCATGAATAGTATTTCCCTCCCTTTAGCTGAATCACTTGTTCTAGACCATTATGGGAGGCAAAAATCCTGCCGTTGAGAAACTGGGCTGCTGCATTTTGTTAACTGAATGATTTCAAAAAGCCTGCTAATTTGCTTATGTTTAAAAAGAAAATGGGAGAATATATTTGTCCTACATCTGGGATTCTAATCAGGAGAAAAAGGAGATGAGCAAGGAGAGAACGACCCCTCTGCCTTAGCAGCAAACAAAATAAACTGCCCTGAATAAATTGAGAAAATGAAACTGAGGGGGAAAACGTCTGCACCAAGAAGGTGCTGCATTTCACTGCTCAATTATAGCAGCCCTTTCCTCTGACACAATGATGCGTTCTCTGAAGATCTGTTTCTTCCAAATGTTTACAGTGATGTTGGGAATGTTTTGATCTCACTTGAGGTAAGTAGTATAAACATCCTGTTATTCATAATGCTGTGTTGAGAAAGATACTCTTAAAGGTGATATAATGTGTAGTACAGTCATTCTGGCTGCCTGTAAAATGCCAAGAGACTTTATAGCCAGCCTGGCTATGATTAGAAAACCAGCAAAAGGCTAATATTTCAGTCTTCTTGCTTTCTGTCCTTTCTTTCAGCAGAATTGCTGTAGAAGGCTAATGGTTTTTGCTGAAAAAAATACATAATCCTTGTAAATACCGAGGAGATGCTGTATATTTCACTGGATGACATTTTGAGCACTTGCTCATTTTGTTGACTATTTAATGACTCCTAAGCTATTAAGTTTACAATTTATTACTTGAATACATGTGTGAATATGTAAAATACTTCTTTATCCTGTATCTAACTATTTATCCAAACTTTTTAGAGTCCTGATTCTAATAGGGCTTTACTCTCTTCTTCTCTAAATCATGCAGCACTCTCTTGAATGCTGTGTAGGAAGATTGCTGGATAGAGCCTTGAGCTCTGTTCCCAGTCACCATACAAGCGGAATGCTGTTTCTGAGATGACAGCAGGGTTGTGTTTGTCACATATGGCACAGCACTGGCTTCTTGGGATGGAAACACATTATACTGACTTGGATGCTTCCCTTATATTGTAAGTACCAGTTTGTTATATAACGTTTCCTTGTTACAAAGGTCTGGCAAAGTCCTTCTTGTTCCAAGAAAGAAACTCACAATCTTTACCCGCTCTTGTAATTTCATGTCTAGTTTAGGTTTTGTTGTTGTTTTCACATATTGGGTAAGGGCACACACCCAACCTTCATGGAACTGCACTTTATAATGTGCCAGGCACTTAGGCATGTTTCGGGGGGTGCTTTAATCCCACAGGTCTTGTCTATTGAAGAAAATGTCACCCCTTTGTTGGAGTTAGATTGTTACAAACTTTCACAGATCAAAAACTTTTGGTTTGACACATCTATTGATTTATTCTAGTCCAGTTTATGTTGCTGGAGAATAGTATTAAACTAAGTTTAAACTAAAATAAGTGCAAGTATATAATTACTAAAACTATATAAAGCCATTTGAATTGTTGCAGCACACTATTTCTTAAACTATTTGATTTAAAGCAGCTTTTCTATATTAACAACTTCAAAGAAGCTAGTGCCTATTTTATGAAGAGGTGAGGATTAATTTTATCCTAGTGAAGTAAGGTTCCTTCTACAACGAGTCTTTTCCAAGCAAGTATGAGCAGGATCTGATTTAGCCACTGTTAATGACCATCAATGCTTCTGTCAGTAAGCATCATTTAGTCAAAGAAAATTTGAGCAGTGCACAGACTTGCTGTGCATCATCATGTACAGTCTCCTGTTTTGCTGCAGAGTAAGGGAAATACTCCTGCTTGGTTTAATCTGACATTGAGAGGTTTACAGATGCCAAACAATGTAGTGTTAATGCCACCTACATGTCTCCCCAGACTGTGCCCAGCAGAGCTTCATTGCACCTTGGGTATGATACTCTGTGCCCTGCAGAGATTAAAAACATAAATCATCACCACTTCTACAAGCTGAAACTAAAATGAACCACAGAAAAATATAATATTAATAAGTGAATATTATTCAATTATTATTTCATAATAAGAAAATTGTAACAGCTCTCTTCCTGAATGGAAACTCTTTTTTATACTGCAATCTGTGTTAAGGGTTTATCCAAAAATAACACAGGAAATACTGTATATAGTTACTGGAGCAAGGCATTTCTGGCACATTTCCATGGCATGCTCAAAGTCTTTGACCTGGCCTACATTTGTCTTTCATTTAAAGTGTGGAAGAGATTTTTGGTAAGTGCTGACAACAGCTCAAACTCCTACCTAGTGAGTGGAAGGTTGAAGAGTCACAAACTATAGTTAAATAAAGAGGATTTATCAATCTGCAAATGAAGTGTCTTCTGTTGGTAATGTTTTGCTTATACAAGACAATGGATAATAAATTATTAATCGAATGAGGTAAGTAATTCCATTTTGTACTGTTTCCTGCTGTGTGTAACAATCCCAAACCTGTGAGTTTCTAATTTCTCAGGAACAAAATGCCATCTAGTGGTAACTACTGGATATTTTGAGCAAATACTTTTTTTTATATTGACATCAAGTTTTCTTTTTTTTTCCCCTGGTATTCTACACTTTACAGCACATTAAGGTCTTGAGAGAAGAAGATAAAGAGTTTGAGGGAAGGTACATTCCTCCCAAGCTGGGCCAGCAGTGGCAGGGATGCCACACTGCCCAGCTGCTTGAGAGCTCTCTTTCTGCCTCTGCAGCTGGCTTAAGGCAGGTCAGGGAGGTTTTCCCTGCCAAGGGCTGGATAAAATTTCGTACCTAGTTGGTACACCACACCTTACTTGATACTAAAATACAATTTGGCCATCGCTGTATGAAAAGAGCTGAATGCCACCTCTGCTTCACTGACTGCTCATCTGTCTCTCCTGGTAGGAGGCTTTTCCCTCTGGGTCATCATTCTCCAAGGAGCTAAGGGGAAGCCATCTCTTCTGCTCTTCTGATGAACTACCAGGGAATGGTATAAGCTTCTCCATGGCATAGTTTGCCTGCTTGACTTCTCAGGGTAGAATATAAACTCTAAAAAAAATTTTTAAAACTAAAATTTGGCTTCTAGAAGAGACTCCTGAAAAAGTAACTGCCGTAAACTGGCTTTTAGAGTTGAATAACAGACTTTATTTGTACAGCAAGAACAAATAATAAAAATAAAACCTTATGGTTCTATTTAAAGATATTCATAAATGTAAATGGAGCATAGGAGCCTGCATGTGATACGAGCCCACTGACAGAGATAGTCCGGCTTTATACGTGGAGCCCACTGAAGAGAGCTCTGCAGCATTTCATCTTTCCGTGGGTTTGCATTTCATTGTGATAGAGGTTGTGTTGTGGTTTATGGGTCTGCTTTTTCCATGCACTGTTTGAATTCCTCCATCTGCTGGTCCATGGTGCCCTATTCCATTGCAAGATGCTGGCAGCAGCATTTGCCAGGGCTGTAATCAGACCAAGGATCTCTGAGATGTGTTCTGCAGGCTGGTGCAGAAATCTAATCTGTCCCACTGATGTCACTGTAGAAGTCTGTGAAGATGGAGTGACATCAGTTTGGTGGGCTGGGAAGGAGTTTGTGGATGGGTAAAGAAACCCTGAACCTTGACTCTTGTTTTGTATGGTATTTGAAGTAAACTGCAGCAGACTAAAGAGTCTGATTAATGAGGGCACTCACAGCACAGGTCATTAAAAGGGTCATCTGAGAGTTTGGGCTGCTCTGCAGCCACTGCTGTTGCTGTGATGCAGCACTCGTGCACTCATCTGTCCCTCTAAGTGCTGCTGGTTATTTTCCTAGACACTGGCATTGGCCAACAGCCAGTGCAGCTGCAGAGAAAGAGGAGAGAGCAGAAACAGGACTAGTGCAGCCCTGGTTTAGGTGGGACTAAATTGTCAAGGAAGCACATTTAGGTGGGCAGAACAAGAAGAGCTTGGGGAGCATTGGCAAATATAGTCTGAAAAGCACCAAGAAATCTGTCTTGTTTGTGCTTGCTAAAAATAGATGAGGAAATCCCTAGATCTGGGACAATTTCTTAAAGCTAGAATAGTGGCTTTCTCTGAGTAACAACTGCAGTCTTGCAGCTGTTGCAGCTGCATCTGCCATTCACTCTCAAGTTTTCAGAGCAGCAGGATGCTTTACAGAGGTTATGATTCTCCACAATCAGAAGAAAGGCATTCTGTTGTGCACACAGTAAAGAAATCTGAAGAGTAAGTAGCCATGTGATCAAACCCTGAAACAAAGGAGAAAGAATAGGGAAAGCTGTTCAGTGATAATCCACCTGAACTTTGCATCTATGTTTTTGAAGCTATTTAGCTACATACAAAAACAAGATAAGTAGAATATAGTGCCTACACAATGTTTTTCATTCCTTCAAAGAGCCAGGCAGAATGCAGGCAATGTTACTTCCAGCGTTTTTGTCGGGTTTTTTGTCTTTATATGGCTAATGGTTATATGCTGTAAGGAGGAAATTATTTTAATGCTGTATAAGATTATAATCTGGATTATTGCTTTTGATTTGAGGACTCAGACAATAAACTAATTGGATTTTTTTGGCCCTTGTCACCCTAAAACAGTGTAAGACATGTTTGTTCTGAAAATGCATCCATGTGGGAGCAGAAGGGAGAGCAGTTTTCCCGTGGGGGCCCAAGAAGCTCTTTTCTGACAACAAGCAGCAAAGTTGCAGTTGAAACATTGCTGCAACACCCAAAGAAATGGTGAGTGCCAGGTCCCCCTGCTCCTGCAGTATTGCACAGGGTTTGCCAAAGAGCTTTACTTGGTTATGTCTTTTCAAAACATATTTTCTTGACTTACTGGCCTTTAAGAAAAAAAAGAAAAAACAAAACCAACCTTCTTTGGAAAGTACTTTCCTTATCAGTGACTTGTTGGTGCAGATAAACTCTAAATTCTGAAGTCATTGTGTTTGCATTGAAAGCACTGGTATCATATCTCTGTGTAGAAAACCACTAGAAACTGAGTGTTGGAAGGACTAAACCAGGAATTAGTTTCCTGTACATCTGCTTGATTGAGGATTGCATGACTTTACAATTATACGAGGCTGAATTCCAGATCTGAGCTTGGTGTGGTGATGTGCAAGTCAGGTTGCAAGATCAGTTTCCTCTGATTTTGTTTAAAATAAAACTTCTGCTTGCACAGCTGAAAAGTTGCCAAGTCTTAGTAACAGTCTAATTTAGTTTTGATTTGCTAAGGGGCTTTCCACATGTCTTGGTTAACAATAAGCAAAACGTGCACCACCATGGGATGTAACTATTTTACTATTAAAGAAAGGGTAAATAATGCTTTTTTTCTCCCTTCCTTCTTTCCTCCTCCCCCAGAAAAAAAACCAGTGACATCAGGTACAGAAAAAAGAAATTTCTCTCTGTGTGGGCCACATAGTAAAATGTACTTTGGCACAGTTAAAAGTGCTCATAAGGAATCAGGTAATTTTCTTTCATAAGGAATCTTACTGTTGTAAACTTAGAGTTCACTAAAACTACTGTGATATTGGCAGATAAATTAATGAATAGTGAAAAATCTGAAATCCTAATTAAATCCCACTATTACTTCCAGGACTGGTTTATCTCCTCTCCAGGAATACTTGATTTGAACAGCTTGTTTAACAGGAAGAGCTATTGATCCCTTCAACAACACTTTAGAATCATTAAGAGGCAAAACTTTCATCTCCTTCAGCTCTTTGAAGTTGCTTTGGTTAATGCCACCTCTCTGCGATCCTGAAGAGCTAATGATGTTCTTGAAAGATATTTCCAACATTATGCTCTCTTGCCTCTTGTGCCCTGCTGCCATTACCTGCCTGCTCACAGAGTTAGCTGTGCAGTAAAGCTGCGAGGGAGCAGTAGTGCATGTGCTTGCCTGCTCCGTTTGGAAGGTTTTATATTCTCCTTCAAAAGTCCTCCTGGTGGAAGTAAACACGTATCAGAGATTTTTCTGAACTTTAAATCAGTTATCCTGCGCTTCTGCTACCTCAACATTTTGAGGCTTGGACTTAGAAGCATCTTCAAGTAATTAAATTTCATTCTACAAAGGCCCTTGATAACTTGATTGCATATGTCTATACAGCAGGAAATTCTCAGAAAGTTTCTAGACTTCATTTGTCATTTATTTTTCTAAACTATTACATAAAATTCAACTTCAAACCTGGTGCAGTTTGCCTTACCAGGGCCCACCCACCCTTCTTCATGTACAGTGCATTATTGAGCCTTAAAATACCCTTAAATGTTTCATGTGATCTAAATCATGGACATTATCTCCAAGAACCCTAAATATTCTAGAAGGTGCAATTCTGTCTGAGAAGCAAGTTGCATGGGATAGCTAATACCCTCATTAAAAACATTATTTTTGACTGGCTTCAGTAACACATACATTGGCTTCTCTAGGAACATAGAAATTACCTTGAGGGACTCATATTAGAAAATGAAATAATTGCACCAGGAGTGTGTCGGTTCCGTACAGCACTTCAGAATTGCTGAATTGTTATGAGAAGGTTCAATTTCTTTAAAAATTCCTCAAATCCATCCAGGGGATCTAGAAGTGGGTCCAGTAGTTCTAGAAGCCTCAACTGATTGCATGCAGAGCCACTGCCAGTTCTGTGGCACAGCTTATGGCTTAAAAGCAGGAGAACACCACTTAAGGTTAAAGACATTTTGAAAGATGGGACTAGAAGTATCTTGCAGAGTTTTATATTTTTTGACAGCTAGCTTGTTCTTAGTTTTTAGTGTTTATGGATGAAATTATAGTCATAAGAGTTTATTCCTGTTTTGCCAGTGGCTTGCCTTCTGTTTTTTAACTTGCAATTACCAGGTTTTTTTCCAAATACATGCAAGCCTACTTCAACTAATGCTTAATATGAATTTCTAAGCATGGTATAAAACCAAAATATTATGAAAGTTAAATAGAAGGTATAAGCTGCATTTTACAGCCAGTATAAACACACTTGGGTGTTTTATAGCCGTCAGTATTATCTCCTTTGACACTTGAGGCTTATCCCTAGGAGACAGAAAGCAGAAACTTCCTGGAATTTCTTTAATTAGCCTGTTCATTTCACTTAATAAAACAAGAAATCAAAACCAGATTGTGTTTCTTACACAGGACTCTTAAAAAATGTAACTTAGAGTATGTAGCTCTTATATTTGAGCAAAAGTGCAAGCACTTTTGAAATTTCCTAGTTTTTAATAATTTTGTTACTAGCTAATTTCACATTAGAAGTCTATGCTTATGGGATATGCCAGTAAATGTGCACATGAGCAATAAGAAAGCTCATAAAAAGTCTGGTGTTAAAGTGCATTCAGGACAGCTGCAAATGAAAAAAAAAAAGTCCTTTTGCAATTATAAATAATTCTGATATTCTTAGCTCTAAACATCACCTGGAACCTGCTGCAAGAGAAATGCTGTGCATGTCAGCATCAAAGTTTAAGATCATATGATTTTGCCAAGAGACAGAGGTAGCATCAACTATATCCTGTGTGCAGTACCTGTTCATGATGTAATCCTCACCACATCTATGCACGTCTTGGAAATCCAGTTAACCAGAGTCATGATGCAAAATTCCTTGACAATTCTTTCATGAGGGACTTTGTTCAGGAAACACAGGCAAGATTCCTTTGATGCAGTTCCGTTCAAAAATGGCATAATGTCTCATAACATCAGTCTAAACACAGCACCTTCTTTAGATTTCAAGTAAACAGCATTCGTTTACTTTAAAAATTAAGGCTGTGCTCGTGCTCTACCCTTTAGACCTTATGGCATTCACTTCTAGTGTAACCTGAAAAAAATCCAACTCTAAAGGTTGTCATTGTCACCTGTTTCTATCAAACATTTTTTCATGACCCAGAGAGCCAAAAGCAGGTGTGTTAAGCCCATTTTTCATTTCACTGATGTACACCACCCACCATGTACCAAACTGCTCCAAGTTGTTATGGGACATAGTGCACGTTCTGTGGATCAGGATAGGATGCCAAAAGTGAGTCTCTAATGTGGTAGTTGTGATTCTGTGTTTTAAAACAGGAGCTGTGGCGGATGTTATACATATCATCTCACTTTCTTTAGTAATGATCAGAAAATTCAAAATGCAACTTCCTCCTAGTAACTGTTACTTTGCTAGTCTGTATACCGTAGATAAGACAAGAAAAAATTACCTCCAAAATCTACAGACTAGCACAGATCCTAGTAAAACACTGATTATGTCTGATTTGCTTGGTTGTTCATGGCTGCTGCAGCAGATGCAGGGATTCTCTCTCCCTCTATGCCTGTACAGTATTTGGTGATACTGGGTTTAAATGACTTTGCCATTAATAATGAACAACAACAGCATCCAAAAGACAGGCTCAAATGGCAGTTCTCTCATCAAAGGGAGAGAGATTATCCAAAATGCTGGCAATGTGCAGTGGCAGTTCTGGGTTTGGTGCTAGGCTTGATGTTATGTTCAAATAGCTGTCATCTATATAAATATTAATTATAACTAGCGAGCTTGCTGGTCAGCCTTCAAACTTTTTACTGATGACTTTTAAATTAGCTAAAATAATTGAATTTATCTTACTGAACAAGAGGTAGAAATCTGCCTTGCTGTTTTCCAAGAACTAAATGTTCCATCGCAAATACTGTAAACTCCAAATCTGCTCAGTAATGCAGCCCTTGGCCACTTCCCTGCCTGCCCCACAAATTCCCAGCAATGACACATTAAAAGCTAAATTAAATTCTGCACATGACAAGGCTTCTACAAATGCTGTTTTCCTGCTGTCAGGGGGATCTGTAGCAGGAAGACACTAACTGTGATAAGATGCTACCCCTATTCATCAGGTAACATCTCACCACATCTTCACTTTTACTGCTTCCCATTAATACAGGACAGCTTTAATTTATGGTGGGCTGGGTTTTTTTCCTTCACACAACATTATATTTACTAGCTGGGAACCTGTTTTTACAGTTGTGTATAAATCTTTAAAAATGTCAGTGATTAATTTTAAAATCTCATTTATCACTATATGATTAGTGAATTAGTTAAGGTTTGAAGAATAAATGTCACGTAATTAGAAGCAGTTTTGTACCAGACTCTCAGACAAGGTGATGGATCACAGAAAAGCCACTGGAAAATGGGCCACTGGTCCCATGGTGCTCAGCACCCACAGCAAGACAGCAAAAGGAGAGGGGCCAAAATAAAAACATCCTGAACACTAGAAATCAACCCCAAATCCCAGTGATGAAATTTTACATGAATAATGAAGCTATAGTAACTGACTGCAGTTTCTAAAGAACTTTGAGGTTTGAGAGATGAGGCAAGAAACCTCTGAAGGACAATGAGAAGGCCAGAAAACAGCATGTTACACATGTATTTCTCTTCTGGAGCCTTTATCCATGAGGTACACTTTGTAAACACACCTGCAAATATTCCTACCAGGTGGCAAATACAGTAGCACCTTTGCTACACAATGTGATGCTAACAAGCCAGTTTTGCAAGGGAGGGCTTTTCAAGGGCTAAAGATCTGGGGGAACAAAACACCAAGCTCATCCTTGGTGCCATTTAACCCAAGGTCGTGCACACCAGGGTTCTCTTTTGTGCTCTCCCCTGTGAAAGAGCAAACCTATGAGCTGGGAAGGAACAGCCCCTCTAGCTGAACAGGGCCAAGTGGGAGCTCGTGCCGGCTGCTCCTGAGCATCCACATTTCCTCCTTTGGTCCCTGTGCACAGCGGTGGGGACTGGTGCTCGGGAAGCTCCAGCTCTTTTCTAATGAAATTCCCAGAGTTGTAGAGAAATCATTGTTCTTACTTGTGCATAAGATGTGCTGGCTTGATAAGGCATTATGTAATTACAAGATAATGTTGTTATTAAACAGAAATCTCCATGAGGATTTCAGGTCCATTCAAAGCAGGATGTGGTGGCAGGGACCTTTGCCTGGTGAATTTCAGGCTAATGTTTTTTCTGCTCTGCACCTTTGATTTCTTCCCACTGCGATGAGGCTGTCAGCCCCCGCAAAAGCCAGAGCTGCCATGGGTGAGAGGGTGCATGCTGTGCACGGGCACACGCCATGCCGGCCCCGTCCTTGCCAACACCGTGAGGCCTCTGGGTATGAGCCCGATGGTGAAGTCCTTCCAAAAGCTGCTGCTGTTCCCTGAAGGATGGTGGAGCCGGGGCCAAAACATCCTCCTAAGCCAAGCAAAGAACCTAAGCAGAAATAACGATTGAGGTCTGTTTTGAAAACTCTAATCAGCTACTTTTCCAGGCACAGTAAAATACAGCTCCAGTAACTAACTGTGAAATGACCAACACGCTTCTCTAGGTTTTAGCAATAACTGCACTAATAGCAAAGGCATTATTAGACAATTGAAATGACTAATCAAATCGCTCAGGCTGATCTTAACTGTGGTATTGATACTGCCTATTACAAAAAATAGTTTTACACACTGAACAGGAAAGCATTTTTAATGTAAACATGCAGTTGAATAGTTAGCAAAAACAGATTTGGGAGTAGTGGAAGAGTAAAAGTTGGCCATTTAATTGAAGGAAGTTGGAATGAAAGCTTGAGATTTAATTCCAGGAAATGTAAGGGGAAAAAAATCTGAAGATCCAACTTATTTCCAAAAAGCCAAGGAAAACACTCCGTGCACACAAAGGTCAAATCATGTAGGCAGAACTGCAAAGATTTTTTGCATTGTGTTTTTTCAAACCAGATTTCATCTATTTTTAACCTTCTTTTAGCCCTGCAATTAAAACATTATTTCTTGGTAGCCCATCTGCTCAGTAAACTTTTGCACTTTATACATGCAAAATGAAAATGTTTTGTGAAATCAGGTCCATCACGCTAGAATTTATTTGGGAAGGAATAAAATGAAGGAAACAATCACTCTCGCATTTATTTTTTTAACTTTGCACACTAAGTGAAGTATATCAACATAAAAATGTATGTTTTGAAATATTTGACAGACATAACAAATGCCATGTTTTTGTCTTAAGGAATATTTAGAGATATTGAAAACTCCCCACGATCTTTTCCTTTGGTTCTCTACAACAAAGATTAGGTAGAATTTTGAGCATGAAAACCTGAGTGCAGCTAACTGCCTACACCACCTGTTTTTCAGACAGACCTCTATGCTTTAACTGCCTTGTAGAAGGAAAGGTGTTTTATTCACTTGCTGACCCTGAGCTGCATTCACAGAACTGGAACCATTAATCGCAGCCTATATACATGCTTCTCTTCCTTCGGGCTCTTCTCTGCCAAAAGCTTTGTCTTGAAGGCAGGCTTCCCACTGCACACCGGCCACCACAGTGCCCCAGGAGAAGGTGGGACAGGCTCCATGACGTCCATGAAAACACCTGCAAAGCGCGCTTGCCCTGCCGGAGGTCTCCGAAGCCTCTGCTGAAGGTGGTGGATTCGCACAGCTGTAGCGGATTAAACTCGCGTGGATTGCGCTGCGGCTGGATTTGAATTCTCAGCGCGCACAGCCCGCACCCGAGAGGAGAAGCGGCAGCTGCCGGTGAGGAGCTGCTCTATCGCCAGGACACACGGGGCTGTCACCCCGCCTCTGCCGGGGTCTGCCGAGTGCTCGCCAACCTCCGTGCTAAGTGTCTGCTTTCAGGTTAAAAATTCCAACTGCACGAGCGAGTTACACCAGGAACCGTGTTGTCTTTTCAACTAAGTGCTTTTAGCGCTGAAATTTACAGTCCTGGACAGCGAAAAACGATGACAGCTCGGCTGGCTGAAATTTCTCGCACGAAGTATTTTTGAGGGGAAATCTGTGGGTTTGCTCTCTTCATGCTTGTTGGCATATAAGTGGAAATTTTCACCTCGCTTTACAAAGAGTCATGTTTTTCACAGGACCGTTGGCTCTTCTGCCGGACCAGGCAGGCGCAGCCCTGTCACGGCCGAGGAGGCACCGGTCGGGGGAGCGGTGCTTTCCACAGGGCATCTCCTCGGAGGAGCAGCGGTGCCCAGGACGGCCCCAGCAGCGTCGGGGGCCGAGCCGGAGCGGCGTGCGGGGACGGGCCCGGGGCTCCCCGCCGGCCGTCCCGCGGGAGGGGACGCGCTTCCCTTTGTGCCCGGCGGCGGGGCGGCCGCGTTGCCATGGGAACCGTCCCGGCGGCCGCGGCGGGCGGAGG
>VWPU01006313.1:0-36051 GCA_013398955.1 Callaeas wilsoni
GGGCTGGCAAGAGCGGAGTTGCCTGGGGAGAATGTGAGCAGGAGGCGCTGGAAATGCTCTCGTTGAAGGTGGCGAGCGGTGCCGAGGGCTCCGGGACCCCCGCGGCCGGTCAGGACGCAGCCCCGGCGGGTGGCAGGAGCCTCCCCAAGCGGGCGGGCTCCGAGAGGCGCGGAGCGCAGGAGCCGGCGGGTGAGTACCGGGGACCCCCGCCTTTGTGTGGGGCTGGGACGGGGGAAGACACACGGGACACCCCCTTTGGGCAGAGCTGGGGGGGGGGTAAGGAGGCGGCGTGTCGCGTGTATGTGTCCCCCCCCCCGCACCGTCCTCTCTGCTGAAGTTGCGCGGCGAGTTGGTGCCAAATTGCCGGAGTTTAATGGCACTTGTGGTGGGGAGGGGCGTGCGGGCGTGGGGGGCCCAGGGCGAGCCCCCCATTGCGCGGGGGCTGCCATCTTAGCGAGTTCGGCCGCCTCCCCCTGGACAACCCCCCCCCTCTGCCCCCCCGGGTGCGAGCGGTGAGTGACAGCTGTCAGAGCCGGCTCCGGCCACTAGAAGGCAGAGCCTGTCAACAGCGCGGGGGGCTAGGGGGGCTCCCCGGAGAACATGGGGACCCCCCAGGGCACAGCATCCCACCCCCTTCCCCTGGCAGGGTGGCTCCGGGGAGCGGCGGGCTACCCCGCGGGGGGCACTCCCGGGAGGGTGCGGGGTGAGAGGCATGCGGGAGGCTCCCTCCAGCCCGGCCGGTGAAGTTGCGTGGTCCGCGGCGCGGGGCTCGGCAAGCGGTTGTTACTCTGGTGCCTGTCATCCCCCCTCTGATTTGTTTTTATCGATCAGCTGATTTAAAACCCCCCCGCGCGGCCCCTCGGTGCTTGCGACAGGGACCGCGGGGGACCGCGATGGCTTTGGCGGGGGCCGGAGTCACCCCACGGGGTCACGCTGACGCCAGACTCTGTTTGGTGTCCCCAAGGCCGACGCAGGTGGAGACACCTGAGTCCCTGCTTGTTTACGTGCTGGGGGGACGACGTGGCTGTGCCCACGACTAGGTGGCCTCGTGCATCCAGCCCGTCTGCCCGTGGCTGCCAGGAGAGCCCCCCAAAAGCAGCGGGGTGAGCTCATTGTGTGCCACAGCGCACGGTGGAGTCACTTCAGATTTATCCTGGCGTGACGGAGAGCAGAAGTGAACCCCCGGGGTGACGGGCACGGATCCTGCCTCGGTCTCTTTCCCACCCTGGTGCCGGTGTGGTCTGAGTCGGGGGCGCGTGGTCCAAATTGGGGCCCCGTGGTCTGAATCGGGGCCCCCCTCCCTAGCCTCTCCCCCTTTTCTCGCCCCCCCAGGTGTCCCCTTACACTGGCTTCTCCTGCTGGGCTGTGGAATTTGCAGGGGAGGGTGGTGGTGGTGCTGGGGAGCGAGGGGTGGAAGAGGAGGGCGGAGGGGGGGGGCTGGAGAAGGGATGGCGCGGCGCCAAATTCCGCTCTGCCATGTCTCTGTAACCTGAATAGGCCAACTCCATCCCCGGTGCGAGTCCCCCGGGGCTCTGCCGCGCTCCGATGCAGTCAGGCGGGAGGTGGCTTTCGCTCGGCTGTTGGCGTGTCCCCCCTCTATAGCCCGCCAGCCCCAGTCCTGTTCCCTCCCGGGCACCGGCTGGAGCCACCGCGCGCCCGCCGGGAGCCGGTCGGGCAGGAGGTGGAGATGGTTTGGGGGCGAGGGGTTGGCACCGTGGCGGGGACGGGGTAGCCAAGGACGTGCCTGGAGCGGGGCGGCCGGCAGTGGAGAAGCCATGGAAGCCCATGGAAGGTTACGGGAAGCCTGGGGGTGCCGGCGCTGCCCTGGCCTCCTTAGAGGAGGCAGCAGAGACCCGGGGCAGGCTATTTCTGCAGAGATCCCGAGGAAAGCTCTGGGAGAATTGTGGGCTTCTATAAATAGTGTGTGTCAGCCGAGTGGAAACAGGGCCTTGAAATGCTCCTGCTATTCTCCCGAGTGCTTGGAACCAGCTCTTGGTAAACAGGGCAGCGGTGGGGAGGGCTGTTTCCTTCTTCCGGGCTCGGTAACAGGAGCGGGAGGGATGTGGGGGGGATTTTTGCCTGGTGATATGGCAGCGTTCCCCCCTGGGGCTGGCCGGCTGGATGCTGGGCTGTGGCCGGGCTGCCCGGATGCCGGATGGCCCCTGAATGTGTCGGAGATGGATGTCCTCCCCGCACTGCCGTCCTCTCTCCGCCCCACTGCCTGCCAAACTTCGGGGCTGGGATGCGCCGTGTGGTCCAGTCATGGTCCTTGGGGAGCTGGTGATGCTGGGGGAGGTTTTTGGGATGTGAGAGCTCAGCTGGCCAGGAGGTGCTCAGCACACCCCCTCCTCTTGCCAGCACAGGGGTGCATGGGGTCACAGCCTGGTTCCCTCCCTCCCCACCGCATGTCCATCCATCCATCCATCCATCCCGGCTGGAGTTGTTCTCGCTCTGTCTCAGGGCACATGCTGAGTGATGCCTTGGCCCTGTGCGCATGCTGGAGGGCAAGGATTTGATCCCATGGGACCTTCCCAGGCATGTCTGGACACCCAGGGCGCTGGGGACCTTGTTCCTCAGGGGGTTCTGCATGCGGTGGGGACATGGTGACATGTTCCCAGGGTGTTTGCTTGGCTCTGGGGCACATCCTGGCAGCCCCGGTGCTGTGGTGGGCATTCAGCTTCCCACGAGGACCTGGCATCGTGCTCATTTGTCACCACCCCTCTCACCCACACCCCAGTATTCATCCTGTGCTGCAGACAGTGGCTCAAAAGTGGCTTTGTTATTATTTTCCTTAAAAATAACACAGAAGGGAAATAACTGGGCTGTGCTTAGCTCCCCGCTGGGAGTTTTTAGGGTGATGTACAGTGGGCTGCGCGGCGGGAGGGATCCAGCACACTTCTGGTGGGATTTGGTGTTGGATTCGGAGTTCACCAAGGTGTCACAGGGCTGGGGGGCCCACCCCATCCCTGTGTGCTGCCTGCCTGGGTGCTCGGTGCCGGCACAGCGGAGTGTGTTCCTGGCGTGGGTGGGAAGGGGTGAGCGCCAGTCCGGTGGGTTTTTTTTTTCCTTCTCCATCTTTCCTTTTTTTTTTTTTCTTTTTTCTTTCTTTTTTTTCCCTCCCTCTCTGTGGGTTGAGCGTTGGGGCGACAGACAGGGAAAGTCTGAGCAATGGTCTCCGTGCTGGTGCTGTCTTCAATCACCGCGTCCCAGAATCCCTCGCTCTGGGCCTTCTAGGCACAAGGGCTTACAGCGAAAATCGGCAGCTGCAGCTGCGAGTGAAAGCACAAGAGCCCGGCTGGGTCTTTGGCATCGGCAGGAGAGCAAAAAAAAGCTGGGGGAGGCGAGGAGGGAAGGGAAAAGGCGGGGGGAAATGTGCCCTGTGGTTTTTTTCCAGGCTTGCCACCGAGGGTTGTGTTTCAGAGCATCGGTTCCCGGGCGCGGGAAGAGGCGGGAGGATGGGGGGTGCGGAGCGATGCCTCCGGGGAGCTCATTAAAATCTGTCGGCTCCCCCCTTTCGCCGGCCGAGAGAGGCTGGATATGGAGGGAAGGAGGGAGGGACGTGCTGGGAAGGAACATGCCGGCAAACCGGCTGCCCGGTGGGGACAGTTGCCGGCCCAGGCAGGAACGCTGCCCCGGGGGCTCACCTGTCGGAGCACGTCGGCCGCGGCGTGCCAGCGAGGCCGTGACAGGGGCTGGCATGTGCCGGGGACTCCCTCGGCGCTGCGAGAAACCCCCTGGACGCTGAGCCGGGCTCAGAGGGGTGATGAGCTGTCCTGGTGCTGGGATGGCGGTGGGTAGGTTATGGGTGTTTGGGGCGATGCCAGGGGTCAGTGGGGTGCAAGCAGGAAGGGGAGTGTGAGTGGGAGGTGTCAGCACGTGCATGGGCAGCACTGGGAGTGTTGGCTGTGCAGGCAAGGTTTGATGTGCAGGTAGGGTGTGTGGACGGGGTTTGGTGCACAGGCAGAGACTGGTGTGCAGGAAGGGTTTGGTCTGCAGGTAGAGTTTGATGTGCGGGCAGGGTTTGCTGTGCAGGTAGTTTTGTGTACAAGACGGGGTGCAAGCAGGGATTGGTGTGCATGGGCAGAGTTTACTTTGCAGGCAGAGTTTGGTGTACTGGCAGGGCTTGGTATACAGGCAGGTATTGATGTGCACAGGTGGGGTTTGGTGTGCAGGCAGAGACTGATGCACAGGGATGAGGCTGGCTTGGACATCCTGGGTGCTGAGGTGAGTCTGGGCAGGTGTTGGCAGGGGACACACCACACTCCTTCCCCTCCCAAGTGAAGGGGACTGACAGTGTTGGGGATCCCCCCTCCCATTCCAAATCCCATGGCGTGCCAGAGGGAGAGCGTTGGTGCAGCCTGGCCTGGCACAATGCGGGGAGACTGGGGAGAGACAGAATGTGGTATTGATCCTCTCAGAGGGAGAGTGAAGCAGTTCTGGCATCTTCCAGCTCCAGTCCTCTGCTCTTCACACCGCTAAACCAGCTCCAGGCAGAGGGAGCACTGCACCATGCCATGCCATGCCATGCCATGCCATGCCATGCCATGCCATCCCCTCCCATCCCTGTGCTGCCGCTGCCGCCTCCAGGGCCCCAAGCCCCACGCACACTCTCCCTTCTTCTCTCTTCCCTCTTCCCTCTTCCCTCTTCGCCTCCTGCTGACTTCAGCGCATCGGCTTGGGCTCAGCGCCTGAACATTCCTCGCAAAACCTGGGCCTAAAATATCTGGAGGAGGATGGAGCGCCTTGGGCGAGGGAGATGAGCTCCTCAGCTGCAGGAAAGAGGGAGGCTGCTGGGCTGGAGGCAGCAGGGACGCTCTGCTCCCTGCCAGCTGCCAGCTCCACTGGCCCCCCGGGAAAACGCCAGGAATAAATCTTGCCTGGTGAAGTTGGCGGTTTGGTTTGGTTTGGTTTGGTTTGGATGTGCCCGGCAGAAGGAGGGGCAGGAGAGGAGCACAGCACCCTGTGGAGCACCAGATGAGTGGCACAGGGAGTGGGGATGGCGTTGGGAGTGGGGTGACAGAAGGGCAGGGTGGCATGGAGTGTGGTGACAACAAAACAGGGTGCTAGGGAGAGTAGGATCACAGGGGAACAGGGTAGCAGGGTGACAGTGGATCAGAGTGGCAGGGAATGGGATGAAGAGGGAGCAGGAGAACAGGGTGCCATGGGAGAGGAGTGGCAGAGAGCAGGGTGGCAGGGAACTAGGGTGACAGCGGAGCAGGGTGACAGAGGAGCAAGGTGGCAGTGAAATGGGATGGAAGGGTGACAAGGGAGCAGGGTGGCAGGAGAGTGAGCTGGGTTGGGGTGGCTGAGGAGGGACAGTAACTGCGGGGAGGGAGGTGCTACGCGGGAGCTGTGTGAGAACCAGTTTGCGAGGTCCAGATTGGCAGCAGATCCTGAACCAGGAGGAGCTGAGCATCCATACGGCCCCTGCCGAGATCAGACGCGACGACAGCGACTCGGTTTGGGGGAAGAAATTGGAGGCGGGGGAAGCTTTTTTGCTGAAATGAAATTTGAACCCCAAAGTGGGAGGGAAGTGGAGGTGGGGGGCACGGCTCTCTCCACATGGTTATTACTGCTGTTTTCCACCCAGCTGAAAGGAGAATGTAGCTTAATATGGACCCGCGGGGAGGAGAAGCACTCGGGAACGGGGATTTGGCAGGAGGGAGCTGGGAAACAACGAGAGGAACGTAGAGGTGAGAGTGGCCAGGGCTTTGCCCAGGGAGGAGAGGACGGAGCCGGGCTGGAACAAGGCGCTATTGTTCTTGGCGAGCAGGGGGCTGGCCGCGGCCCCCCCAGACCCGCAGAGCTGGCACGGATGTGGGGAAGGTTTTTGGGACCGGTTTTTCCCGGCGGATTGCTGGCTGGGGAGTGGGAAGAGCTCAGTGTGCTGGGGTGCACCAAAGGGAGCTCGCGAAACACCCATGGAGGCAAAAGGAGACTCTGGCGTTTGATGGGGAGATGATGGCAGGTGAGAAGAGAGGGGTGAGTAGGAGGAATTTTGGATCAGTGAGTGGGAGTGGGGGTGGTGGGGCAGGGGTTTGGCGGCCGGAGGACAATGTGGGAATGGGGCAAAACCCACTGTCTCTCATTTTGCCAGCACAGCAGCTCCTCCTTGATGCATGTGTGGGGCTGGAGAGGTCAAAACAGAAGGTCTGGGAACCTTGCTGGCCTGGGGACCTCTGTCACCCCATGATTCACATCCTGCCACTATCCCCTCTTGGCTGTTGGCATCTCTCCAGGGGTCCCCACTGAGCCCTGCTATCCCACATGTCCCCTTGGTCCCTTGTCCCAGCACCTGACATTGCCGCCCTTGGCACTTCACCACTGTTGTCAATGTCACGCGCCACGTTGCCAGAGCCACCAGCTGTCCCCCAGGCCATGACAGTGCTTGGGGACACCCCAGAGTGCCAGTGAGCAGGAATGTGGGGAACCAGCAAGGCTCATGGAGTTGGAGGAGGAGAAGGAGGAGCAGAATGGAGGGATGTGCAGTCCCATGGGCTCTGGGAGCTGTGGCCAGGGAGGGGGCGACAAGGCAGGGGCCAGGCTCAGGGCAAAGCTGAGCTTACCCCAGCCCTTCCTGGGCTCCCTGTGCCTTGGCTCTCCCAGCCCAGCTGGAAAAGAAAGAGCCCCCTGGCATTGCTCCCCATCCCCCCAGTTCCCACCCCTCTGATGCTTCCAACGCAGCAATGCCCTAAAGGCAGCAGAAGCACCTTCGCAAGTGCACACTAAATATTTGAACATGCTTGGGTGGCTCTGGTGCCGCTGCTGCTCTCACCTTTCCCTGTCCTCTTTCCTGGCCTCTCTGGACTCCCCAAATTTAGTGGGTACTCTTCCTTTCCTTTAGTGGGTGCTCCTCCTTTCCGTCCAGAGAGGGGAGTGATATTTGCTCAGCAGCTCTTGCTCAGAATTATTTGCTCCAACCGAGGCAGTGCTTGGCATCACCGTGTCACCCTGGGTGTGTGTCATCGCATGTCCCCCCCTCCCCAGCCCACCCACTGCCAGCCCCGGCTGCACGTGGTGGCACCACGGCATCCGCGCGACGCCCGCCTCCCCATCCTTCATCCCTCCTCTTCCTCCCAGTCTCAGCACCCTGCAGCTGGGCTGGGTGCCCAACGGGGCGGGAAGGGGGGGAGCAGTGTTCCCCTCCCCTCCCCGGCATTCCTTGGGAGTGAAACACAAGAGCTGGCAGGGCACTCCTGCTTTCTCTGGCCTCTGCTCCTCCGGTGCCTGAACAAAGCCCTCCTGCCTCTCCCAGGAACCTGGGGTTTGAAACAGGAGAGACGGCTGGTGCTGCGTGACAGTGTCCTCCTCAGGCATGTTTTGGGTTCTGTGGTGGGTGGGGGACAGAGGTGGGCACAGTCCCCATGGGGGGCAACTCTGGACAGGGTACCTCAGGGTACCCACAAGCACTCTGCCTGCCTCGAGAACTGTTGGCATCCTCCCCAGCCTGGGTTTTGCATCCCCACCATCTCACTGCCATCATATTGCCATGGAAACTGAGCCCTGGAGAGTACCAGTTCAATTCCAGTTTGCCCCCAGTTTGGTCGTAGTTTGGCCCCCAACCCATCCATGACAACACAGATTGGTGTATCCTTCATCCCATGGTCCAGGATGATGCACCCCTCAGGGAATGTGCGCTCCATCCCCCTTCCCAATGTCCAACAGCCCCCTCCTCACCAAACAAAGCCCCCCCCACCCTCCCCACCACCCCCGNCCCCTGTCAGAGCACAGTCCCCGACAGCGAAGGTTATTTTAATGGATGCATTACTTTAAACGAACCCTCCGCCATCTGTTCCACCCCCTAATTACGCATGCAAAAAAAAGCCCATCTCACAGCCAGCGCAGGAGAAAGTAAAGATATAAGTGATTTAAATGCATGTATCCGCAGCTCCACCAGCAGCTGGGCTGGGCTGCGCTCCTTGGCTGCCTGGCGAGCTGGGCAACTTGGAGGCAAGAAGGCAAAAGGGATGGTTCTCCTGGATCCAGCCGCGCCAACACCTCGGGAGGGTGGCTGTGGTGCTGGGTGGATGATGGGTGCAGCAGGCTTTGGAGCACGGTGGCTGTATCCATCCATCCCTCCATCCTGCATGGCCTCTCCCCATCAACCCCTGAAGGTTAGCTCTGCCCGCCGGCTGCCAGCCTCAGTGTGGCGGCGGCTGAGCCTTCAAAGCACGGGGACACACGACCGTCCCCAGGCTGCCGCGGTGCATGGCGGGGTCCTGGGAGGGAGCACCCCCCAGCTTGGCCAGGCTCCTTGTCCTGACGCTGTTCGGAGGTGGCTGAACAGGCAGGGGTTCCCATGCGGATGAGGATGGGTGTGTACGGCCTCTGGGTGACACTGGGTGCTTGTCCTCTGGAAGAGAGGCTGAGGAGGGGAGGCTTTTCCCCCATGCTGCTTTTCCCAAGCAGTAGCTTTGTTTCTATGAGCCATCCCAAGATTCAGGGAATCTTGGGCCCTGAGTGCTCCCAGATGATGTTCGACCCTGGGGGTCTGTCCTTTGGGGCAGCAGAAGGAGAGAGTGGGGTGGGGGGGATCTGACTGAGACCCACTTGGAGAGGCAGAGCTCATAGGTGATGAAAAAAAAACATTTTTAAGTCAGTTTCCTGCTTTGGGGAGTCCCAGCAGGGACAGGGAGGTGACAACAGTTTAGGGGACTGCGTCTATCCCCTGTCCAGGGGAAAACAGGGGGGAACTGGACAGAGCCCTGCATCCAGGGGTGCCCCACTGTGACTCAGTTTCCCCCATCCCCAGTATAAACCACCCACAGGGATGGGATGGGTGACTGGTGTGGCTTTGGGTGACCCCACAGTGACAATGCAGGACCACGACCACCATAGCAGGGCCACCTCCTGGCGCCGGAGCTGACGGCGGTCCTGGGTGCCTGTCGTCCCCCCCTCTCCCTCCGTCTCCTTCTCTCCGTGCCTGACTGCAGCAGATGCGCCAGCTCTGCAGGAAGAGGGAATTAAGTTGGGCTGGAGGAATTTTAAAGATTGCTGCAGGCCTGAGGGTCTTAGATCCCCCTGCGGAGATGGGCAGTCATGCAGAATTAATCCTATCGGCAGCCTGGCTCGGCTTCAGCCGGTGCAGAGCTCCGGGAGAGCACGCGGGAGCGCGGGGGGCGATGCTGGGGGTGGCTGAGAGAGCCCCGGCGCCTCTCGGCGTCGATGGGAAATTAATAATGAAAAATTAAAAGCCCCAGTTCAGACTTTCACCCCCTCCTTCCTTCTCCCCATCAGCCTGGAGGTGGGACTCGTAGGGGGGAAGGAGGTGGGTGGATTCTGCAAAGCTTAAGGAAAACCTGTTTGCCGTAGCCAACAGAGCCCGTGGTGGGAGAAAATGCTGGGGCCACATCCTGCTCCTGGTGCACAGAGCTGTGGTACAGCCAGGGCTCAGCTGTGTGCCACATGGGGCTGGCTGGGCCTGGCATGGGGGCACCCCTTTGCTGCCATCACCCAGCTCCATCTGCAGTGAGGTCATGCAGGGGCAGGAGCAGGCTAGAGTGACAGCGGGCAGGTTGAGGTGACAAGAAGGAGGTTGAGGTAGCGAGAGGGAGGTTGGGTGGCAGGAGGGAGGTTGTGGCAGGAGCAGGTTGGAGTGGCAGTAGGAAGGCTGAGGTGGCAGGAGGCAGGCTGGGGTGGTAAGAGCAGGTTGAAGCGGCAGGAGGCAGGTTGGGGTGCTGTGCCAGCACAGGGGACACAGAGACACACCAGACATCCCCACGTGCTGCACCAGCCGCCCGCCACATCCAAGGGGATGCCAGGGTGACATCTGGGTGCCCCGTGGCTCTGCCAGCCCCACAGGCAGCCTTGTCCCTATCGTCCCTCCTGGCTGCCGGGGTTGCGCTGCCACTGTGCCAGTGGGCTCGGTGGCTGCGTGACGCCGGGCAGGGTGGCCCGCAAGGGCTCTGCAGCTGCTGCCGAACCCTCTGCTCCTCCAGTTTATAAATAATGCAGAACCGAGGCGTGTTGGCAGTGCCCGCACACGCCTGCAGCCCTGGCATGGCGGCGGCGCTTTGGGGGTGAGCGACGGGTGCAATCACCCCGGCTGGGTGACACCGAGCCATGTCATCCTGGCGGGGAGGTGGCGAACCCTGGTTGTGTCCCCCCTCCCCTTGCTCTCCACCCTGTCGCTCAGCCCCACATGTCCAGGGTGGGCGGTGGAGTGGTGGGTGCCCGTGGTGACCCCACGCGTGGGGACGTCCCCAAGCCTCACGACAGTGGCGCGGATGGCGACGCGCAGCTTGCAGGGTTGCCATGGCGATGTGCTGGCGCTAACGAACCCGAGTAAACATTAACGAGGGAGAGCCCCACGCCGGTGGGTGCGAGCGTGGGGACCCAGGCGTCCTGTGAGGCTGGGTGCTGGGGTGGGGACACATCGTCCCCGTACGGGGTGCACCCGGGAGATTGCCCCCAGGTTGTCCCCTCTAGGTGCTTTGTGAGGCTGTGGTTTGATGGTTAAACTGGGAGCTCTGGGTCCTGTGTGAGGTCCTTGGGGGCAGGGTGTCAGTCCCCTTCCCAGTTTGGGGGCACCCAGAGTGGGAAGGTCTCCACCCTGAGGTCCCAGAGGTCCTGTCGTGCCCCGGCACTGCCATCCCGCTCTGGCCACAGTCACCTCTCTGTGCAGCGCCCGTGGGTGCTGGCTTGGAGGGGGAATGAGTCCCCAGGGTGCCCCCCGGCGCTGGTGGGGACCTCGGGGTATTCCTGGCAGCAGCTGCCACTGCCGTTGCAGTTGTTGCCATGACTCAATTCCCCGCGTTCCTCCTTTCCCATGGCCAGGCCGGCACAGGGACCCACACTGTGCTTTGGGTGGCGGTCAGGGTGGGGGCAGCCCCCGCACCAGCACCCCCACGGTGCCCGAGGTCCCCTCCAACATTTAATGGTGCTGCAGCTCATTAAACGGAGGTGCAGGTGCCCCCGGTACCTTCATCCTCCCGGAGGGCTCTTAATGAGCGGCTGCTAACGAGCGCCCGCGCTCCCCTCCCAGCCCCGGGAAGAGGCTGATTGGCGAGAGGCACCCAGGAGCGACGCGCGGGCTCCTTCCAGGGGCTTCGAGGGGTCCAGCGACCCCTTTGCCCTGCTGTAGACGTTGCCTTTGCACCGTGCACGAGGGTCCCATGTCACCGACACTGCACCGGCGTCACGTCAGGTCTCAGTGTGTGCATCATGGGCACCTGGTGCCCTATGCCTCAGTTTCTCACCACCCCCCTCCCCCTCTGCTCCCTGGGACATAGGGTCTTGGCGATGGGCACCAGTGCTCACAGACATGCAGAGATGTGGGTTGAGGCTCCTGCTGGTCTTCCCAGCTGCATTGTTGTCCCCAGAGTCACACTGTACAAAGCCACCCGACTCTTGGGAAGACCTGCTTGGGTCTGTCTGCAGGGGGACTCCAGGGGGTTTGGCAGACGGCCTGTGTGGGTCCCGTGCACCTCAAAAACAACCCAGTGGCATTGATGCTGTGCAGGGTGCAGGGCAGGGGGTGCCCAGAGGAGATGGGCTGAGGGATGCCTGGCTCAGGGGGGCTCTTAAGCTCATCCCCCTCTTTTAGGGGCTGTAGGGGGGAGACTCCATCCTGCAAAGAGCCATCGACCCATGCCAGGGCTGGGTCCCCCAGCTCCCCACCGAAGGGAGCCCTAATCCTTGGTGACACGTTGCCCAGCTCCACGGTGGCTAATTGCAGTGTCCCCAGCTGAGGATTACGGTTTAAAGCAGGAAAGGAGCAGCAGGAGCAGATGAGCTCCTGAGCAACAAAGCTCCTGTTCCTCTGCAAAGCGACTTTTATTAGGGCTATAATTAAAAGCCGACAGGAGGGGAAAATCATGGGGATGGTCAGGGTGAGGGATGAAGCCACCTGAAGGTCCCTGTGTCCCCCCCAGGCATCCCACCCGCCAGCTGCCCACTCTGACCACAGCGTTTCTGGCAGGGCAGGAGGCAGCGAGGTGCTGGGCTGGCAGAGGAAATCCAAACTCGGCCTCTATGAAAGGGGCTTTGTGTGCCCGAGAAGGAGCAGCCCTCCTCCTTCTCCTTCTCCTCCTTCTCCTCCTCCTTCTCCTCCTCCTCCTCCTCCTCCTCCTTCTCCTCCTCTTCCTTCTTCTTCTCCTCCTCCTCCTCCTCCTCTTCTCCTGGCCGCAGGGCCACTTTCCTGCCTGGGGGTGGCCTCAACGACGGATGCCAGAGAAAAAATGAGGCACAGAGCAGCTTGGCAACCCTGTGGCCTCCTTCCCTGCTCAGACCCCTGAGATTTTCCGCATTACTTGCACCCATGGTTGTGGGTGAGGCTGTCCCTGGGGATATGCTGGAGTCCCCCATGGGTGCCCCAATTGATGCCATCCCCTGCAGAGTCCCTGGGATGGGTCCTCTGTACTAGGGCTGCTCAAGGCACTGGCAGTGGAGAAGGAGCTGCAGGGACAGAAAGACACAAGGACAGAGGAACCTCTTCCCTGTCCCTTTCATGCCACCTGGATTGCCCTTTCCCAACACCACCATCTGCCTCAGTTTCCCTTTCCCACCTAATGAGTGCTGTGCCTCCCCTCTGGCATGACAGGACCCCAGATCACCCTGGGGGAGTTCAACCCTCCTTGGTGACCCCAGCTGCCCCCACAGACATGGCTGATGTCCCCTGGGAAGGGAGCAGTTTGTGGCACCCAGCGTTTGGCACCTTTCTGGGTTTCCGCTCACAAGAACATCGCTCTGGTGCCAGTCCAGTCCTGTGGCAGGGAGGAGGGTGGGTGCAGGCAGGGACTCCCAGCTGGGAGCTGGGCACTGGCCACCTTGGCCTGGCCCAGCCCCAGCCCCAGTGGGCAGTGGGGGGCTTGTTCTTTGCCTGGACAGGAAGATGAATGAATTCCATTATGGGATCGCGATTTTATTCCACGTGTCAGGGAGCCTGAGATTAACTTGCTCACCAGGCTGTGACAAACCCAGACACCCGCGTGCACGCGCTCGGGTGCGGGGACTTCGCACGCTTGCTGGGCACGGAGCTGCTGAGACACTGCCATGCCCACCCAGGGCAAGCAGAGCCCATACACACTGATTCCAGCTAGGAGCCCTCAAGCACCTGGGGAGGTGGCAAAGACCAACACAGGGGTCTGGCATTGCCACTGTGTTGTCCCATGTCCTAAGGGTCCTTTGGCCACCCAAGGACTCATGTCTTGCAGACAGGCGAAGGGTGAAGCATGATTCTAGCACAGCTCTGGGAGGCCATGTGCTGCCAAATAACAGGCTGGGAGGAAGGAAGGAAGTGGGACATGGGGGTTTGGGGGCCTTCACAATAGCTGATGACACTGGGGACTTGACAAGACCAGTGGGCTGCTCTTATCTCACCTCAGCCAGGTGGTTGCCCACTTCGGGAGGACATCAGGGCCGTGCAATTGTGTCGGGGCCATGCTGTGCTGCGCTGTGCTGTGCAGAGGCGCGGGGCCGGCTGCTCTCCCCTCACCACCCCCCCTGCGCGGGCGCAGGCAGCTGGCTCTGTTTGCTGGAGGCTTTGCGCATTCCAGTTCGTGGGTCACTCGCCTTCGAAACCTCTCCAGGGACAGAGGCAGTTGGGAGCTGTAACAAACAACCCAAGGGCTCCAGCGACGCCCGCGCCCGGTGCTGCCTGCCAGCTCTGGGCTGGGGGGGCTTGGGACAGGGCTGCCTGCTACCTTGGGGTGCTGGAAGGGAGCTCTGGGGTGGTGCTGGGAGGTCCCAGTACAAGTAACTGGGGAGGAGGGACATGCCAAGCAGGTTTCCTTGCAGGAGGTGGGAGTGATTGCTTTTTGGGGAGCAGTGGAGAGCGCAGGAGGAATGCTGTGGTCGCTTCTGCATTGGGGATGGGGTACAGAGTGGGGCACTGACAGGGGGGCGTCATCCATGATCCATATGGGAAGGGGTGGTGGAGTTGGTCAAGCACGGTACGGGCAAGACGACAACGTGGGCAGCAAGTATGAGGTGGCTCAGGGCTGGTTATGGTGTCCTGGAATGTCCGTCGGAGCCATCCCGAGGAGTTCCTGGGTCCAGTGGGGTGGTGGGAGAGGGGTGGGAGCACAGCGCGGCTTGGGGAGGCTGGGTGGTGCAGAGAAGGTCAGCCTTGGCCAGATGCAGCCACTCCACCCTCCTCCAGTGCTTTGCACATTAATGCAAATGCACTGGCCTGAGTGGTTCATTAGCAGCATGTGGAATGGAATAATGCATCCGCATCCCATTAGCCTAATGAAAAAAAGGGAGCCGGCACCTGGAACAAAGCTGCCGACTCTTGGCTAGTGCTCTGGCTCGACCATGCTGGGCCGTGGGCCCCCCCTTCCCTCCCCCTCCCTTCCCGTCCCTTCCCCTCCCTTCCCCTCCCTTCCCTCTGCTGCCCCAGCCATCGCCTGGCAAACCCTCTGAACATCCCTGTGCCCAGCGCTGCGGAAGGAGACCCCGTCCCTAGGGTGTCACCGCGGATCCCGTTCCCAGGATGTCACCACGGCAGGGTGCAGCCCCGGGAGGACTTCAGGGTGGTCCCAGCATCACCCCTCAGCATCCCAGGATAGAGAGGGATCCAAGCCAGTAGTGCCACAGAGGCACTGGCTGGGTGTTGAGATGTCCCCATGTCCCTGGGGCTGGGAGTGCAGAGCCTGAAGGATTCGGGGGCACCCCAGCATGGGCAGAGCCGGTCACAGCATCATCCTTCTGCATCTCCGGGTGGGAGGGGGTCCAAGCCGGGAGTGCCGCAGTGGCGCTGGCCGGGTGTCGAGATTGTCCCCATGTCCCTGGGGCCGGGAGCGCGGAGCCTGAAGGATTAGAGGAAACATTGCCAAACAAACCAGGCTGTGCCGGAACCAATTAGCCTCCAGCAGGCAGAGTTTCAGATGCTGTTATTTCTGCCTCTTCTCTTTTCTCTCCCTCCTTCTGTCTCCCCCTTTCCCCCTCCCCGGCCCTCCCCAGCCCCTCCTGCCCGCCCCCAGCATCCCTGCTCTCGCCATTCCTCTCCGTGTCGGAGCTTGTTTTGGGCACTGGCTCTGGAGTGAGTCATGCCGCGCGTAGGGGATTTTAAAAGCTTTCTGCTGTCGCTGGGAAGCCGGTTTGGGCTGCTCCGACACTGGGGGTGGAGCGCCATGCCTCGCAGACAACCCTCGTCTGGGGAACCCAAAAAAATCCCCCACCCTGATGCCCCGAACCCCCGGGATCCCAGGGCCCCCTCCTTTGCGGGGGTCGGCTCGGTCACCCCAGCCAGCGGTTGAGTCACAGGCGAAACTTTCGAGCCGTTGGAGCTTCCTCCGCCGGGCCCCTCTCCGAGGAAGTGGTCTGCCGGGGCGTCGAGCCCGGCGGGGCGGTTGCCCCGTCCCGGTGGGTGCAGCACGCAGGCGCAGGCGGCCAGCGCTAAAGCTCGAAGCGTGGGAGACTTTTTTTTTCCACCCCCCCCTTTCCCTCCCTCCTTCCCTCCACTGCCGCCTCCGCCGGCCTGGCTGCCAAACTCGGGGTGGGGGCCCTCCGGCACGACCCTCCCGCCAGTCCGCAGCTGGCCGCGGTCCCCCCCTTCATCCTCCTCCTCCTCCTCCTCCTTGCCTTGAGCTGTGCTGCTGAGGGACTGCAGCTCCCGTGGATCAGGAGGAGATTTAGGTCAAGCGCTCGACTGAGTCGAAACAGCCATCTGTGTGCGGAGGAAATCGGCCACCCAGAGCCCCCGGCACGGCTGGCCCGGCATCGCCACAGGGTCCCGGCACCGCCAGCAGCCCCCGGACCCTGCGCCCGGGCACACAGCCTGCCTTCGTCTCCAGCAAGGGAAAAAACCCACCCAACGAATAAATAAATGGGGAAAAAAATCCCCCTTCCTGCCGATCCGTCACCCCTGGCTGTGCCGTGGGCATCGCCGGGAAGTTTGGCACAGAGCGGCCGCGGCAGCGCTCCAAGGTCGCCCTGACACGCGGTGGGAAGGTGTGTGCCGGCGTGAACCGGGCATGGATGCGGGAGCGAGGGCCGGGGCCGGCCGCGGGCTCCGGAGCAGGCAGGGCGGGAGGTGCAGGCAGGAGGGAGGCCCTGGCTGCCTGCCCGGAGCCCGGACTCCTGGGTTCCTGCAGGAACAGGGTGGAGCGGGAGGAGGATGGGGAGCTGGTGTCATCCCGGCCGCGGCGGAGGGGAGCGTTTCCCTCCCGCGGGAGAGCGAGGGGCTCCGCATGAAGCTGCGGCCGCCGTGCCTCAGTTTCCCCGGATGATGAAGTAGAGCAGCCCAGTGCTGGCAGCGCAGCGGGACACCCCGGCGAGGTGGGGACCTCCAGATGCCCCTTGGCACCCCGCACCGGGGCGGAGGTGACCGCGGCCCCTCCTGCTTTCCACCTGCCAGCTTCGTCTTGCTTTCTCCATTTCCTTCCGGAGCCTTTTCTCGCCCGCCGGTGTCTGTGCCGCTGCGCCTCTGCACACGCTGGGCGCAGGGAGAGGAAACGCCGCCGGTGCCGTGGGGGGGCTGGCGCCGGATGGGCCTCCCAGCCCTGGGCGGTTTGGCACACCCCAACCGTGTGACGAGTTGTGCCCGGTCTCAGGCCGGGGCGCGGCCGGGCGCGGGGATGCTCCCCGGCACCTCGCCCCATCCGCTGCCCGCCCGGAGCCGGGCCCGTGCCCCTCCGGGCTCCTCGGGAGTCCATCGATCCGCCCGCCGTGCCTGGTAAGGAGCTTTGTCCGGCTGCGCAGCCAGTTTGCACGGTAATCCCGCCTTGGCCGGGGGGATTATGTGTGGGGAGAGCTGTGGGGGGCCCGGAGCACCCAGGCAGATGGGCTTTGGAGGTCAAGGTTTCCCTCAGTGCAGCGGGTTCTGGCCAGGAGGGTGACGGGGACATCCTTGTGCTCAGGTGGGTCACACAGGGACCACAACGTCTGCCCCCAGCCACGGGGCAAAACCGGCAGGAGCTCGGTGTCCCTGCAGAGCCCTGTGAAAAGCCAAGCCAGAGCTGGGGCCGGTGCTTCCCACTGGGATGCTGTGATGCTTCCCACTGGGATGCTGTGGAGCATCCCTGCATCCTTCTCCAGCATCCTTCCCTCCCAGTGTGGCAGCGGCAGGCATGTGCAGGCAGTGGCAAGACAAGAGCTGCCAGGAGGTGCGGGTCCCATCCTGGGTCCCTTCCCAAGGTCCCATTCCAGAGTCCCATCCCAGCTTCCCCACAGCACTGGGTCCCTGGCCAGGCTCTGAGGGGGCTGGTGGATGCTGGGAGCTCAGCGGTTCTTTATGGTCTCAGAGGGCTCCATTAATTCTTTAAATATCCAGCCTTTCCAGGTGGGTTTTGTTGAAAATTAATTTCCGGAGCTATTTTAATTTTGCTGTATTTAATTTGCTGTTTATTTTAATTAATTAACGTCGGGAAAAATCTCTTCTCCCCAGCATCCTGCAGCCGTCTGGGGTGGCTGCACCCGGGAGGTGAGAGCAAGGGAGTGTCATGGGTGTGAGGGGCACTGACAGGGAGGGTGCCCAGCCCCCACGGTGCCTACCTGGCTCCATCCCACCTGCCAGGTGACAGGATGGGCATGGAGAGGCAGCGAGCTGGGTCTCTTCCCAGCTCCATCCCTACTCCAGGGCTCATCACGTGGTTTGCTGCTGGCTCCATGGGACGTTTGTCACCTCTGGTGGGAGATGGCTCAGGTAGTGCTTGCAACCACCTTTCTCGTCCTCGTCCCACTGATGGCTGGAGACCTGAGGGTGTGCATCCATGAGGATACCGTGCCATGCTGTGCCATGCCATGTGCCGAGCAGGAGAGTCCTGGTTTAATAGCTCAGCATGGAGCTCTTTGGAACCACACCCACACAGAGGGATGTGGGGCTGAGCCCAGCCTCCCGCTCCCGTCCCCCTCCACATCCCTCCTGGTGCTCCATCCTCAATGCTGGCCAGACCTCAGCGAGGGGGTCCCTGTGGGGCAGGCGGGCAAGGAGAGGGGGAAGGGATGGAGCCGTCTTCCTCCAGATCAAGGCCTCTGGTCTCTCGCATGTCTAGACGCTGCCACACACACCTAATGTGGTTCTTGGCAGGAGCCACGGCTGCTCTCTCGAGGTTAATTGCTGCGCACAGAGCTCTGCAGACAGATAACCCGGCTCCACGCTGCCCCCGGACCCCTGCCTCACCCAGCCCTGCCTTGGCTGCAGTCCCCAAGGGATGCTCAGGTTTCCCCCAGAGATGCTCGCACCCCCCAGGGAGGAGCAGACTGGGAGTGCAGAGGGGCTGATACTGTGATGCTGTGCCCAGTGGGTGGTTTGGGGTGCAGCACTGAGCAATGAGGGAGCATCTCCCGGTTTTGGGGAGCAGGCAGGGATGGAGGAGAGGTGCTGGCAGCGCTTGGCAGGGGGTGACAGTGGCTGTGGGGGCCCTGGGGCAGGAGGAGGAGAAGAGAAGGGCCCCACCAGCCTGGGGCTGCCGCCATCATCCGCCTGCTCTTGGCAAGGCGGCTGGGCCAGATAAGGGAAGCGTGGCGGGGGGAGCCGGACAAAGGCTCAGCCTTATTCAGCCTGCGTGGCTGGATCCAGGCTCCGGAACGGGAGCTGGGGAGAGATGCGGTGAGGACTGCGGTGGGAAGAGCTGTTTCATTCTCCAGCCCCAACATCTGGTGAAAAGAGAGGATGGGAGGAGAGAATGCTGGGCAGGCTGCAGGGGTGAGCCCCAGGGCTTGGCCACATCCGGTCTCCCTGGGATGGGCTGGATGAGGCCATTCCCAGCAAATGCTCTTGCAAAGCACCTTCCTGGGAGCAAACACTGCTCTAATGACATGCTTGGAGCCACTGGCACCTCAATCCTAGTCCCTGCTTGGCCCCATCCATAGGGACCAGCTTCCCTGTGGACAAATTTGTGCTTTTTCAGGCCTGGTGCCACCTCCCAGGTGCCATCACCAAGGCAGAGTGGTGTAGAGCAGGGCTGGGAAGTGGTACATTCCAAGGCCAGAATCACATCGGGCCCTGCAGGCATCTCCAAAACACGACATCTCCTCACCTCACACAGGGCTGGGGCTGGCTATGGAGTCTGGGCTCGGTCCCGTGTCTCAGGGCTGTGTGGGGGTGATCCCCAGCCCTGGGACCAGCCGCACGTGGGATCCACAGGGAATTGGGTGAAGATTTCAGTCCAAGCTGTGTTTTGGTTTGGGGTTTCCTCATGATTTCATGGCAGGGAATTTCCGTTCGTAACCAAAGACAGGAACAAAAAAAAAGGAAAAAGCCGAAACCAAAGAAAAAACCCCAACCCTGCCTTGAATTTTTGCCAACAAAATGGGATGTTTCCATTCTTGTTTTGGCTTTTGGCAGTCCCAAACTGCAGCCAGTGGAAGAAAATATCCATGTGGAAATGCTGCCGGCCTCCTCCAGCAGTGCAGTGGCCGGGCTGGAGCTCCTGCCCTGCGGCCATGCCGTGTTGGGGGGAGAAGGAGCATGGCCCCTGCAGAGCATGTCACTGTGCTCCCTTCCCTGTGTTCTTTGGAGAGGGCATTGCCATGAGAACGGGCTTGTTGTTTTGTGGGGAGCATCGAGACAGAGCAGGCGAGCGTTTGCAAGGACACCAGTGGCACGCCGAGCTCGCGCTTCCCACTTGTCCTTGCAGCGGGTCGCTCTCTCCTCCCCAGCTGGCAGCAGAGCCACGTTTGGCTCCAGCATGTGCTGTGCCACACCATCCTCCCTCCGGGCATTGCCTTCCCTCCTGGCATCACTCAGCCTCTCCCCGCTTCACCCCTCAGGTTTTGGGGGACCCTCTGTAGGGCTACAGCACTGTGGATGCTGGGGAAGGGAGGAGCGGCTACTGCAATGCTTAAATGAGGTTGAATTTTTTTCCACACATCCCCCTCTCCATCCATGCTAGGAAGAATTACAGTCGCCCAGGCATCTGTTCTGGCAGAGTCAAGCTAAAGAGCTTGTCCTGGGCTTGGCAAACCAGCCAGCGCAGCCGACAGATTTTCCAAGGGCAGCCTTGGATGTGGAGCAGCAGGTTGACATTGCAGGGAGAGGAGCCTTGTGCTGCAGGCAGTGGTGCTGTGCCCCTCAGCTCCTGCCTGGATGGGATTTGGCAGGGAGTTCTGCAGGCAGGATGCTGCAAACCCCTTTCCCAAAAAGCAGCGTCCTCCAGTAGCGTCCTCCAGTAGGTCTTTGTTTGGAGCCGGGAAGAGGGTGAATGGTGCCAGCACATCCCAGGGTCCTTGTCCCTGCACAGGGAGGACAGCAAGTGTCACCCTGCAAGGGACCACCGCCAAAAAACTCCCTGCTAAATTCTCCTTGAATCTGAAGAAACTGCTCTGTGTCCCCAGGCTGTGCAGCATCCTTGTCATTGCCACCCACCCCATTGGCCACACCACGGATGTCGCCCACAGTCCTCCAGAAGACCGTGGATGGGACCAGTGGTGGCACCAGGAGACACCAGGAGCATGGCTGCCCCCTGTGCCAGCAGCACCGTGCACGGGCCCTATCTGTGCCATGAGCCATCAGCAGTCAAGGAAGGGGGAAGCGAGTTGGAGCGGCTTGGCAGGGAGGTGTAGGAGTCCTGCCGGAATGCTGGGCTCGGAGCTGGAGCGTGTCAGGCACAGATGGGATCGTTAGTGGTGGTAAAAATTATCCAGCCCCTCTTAAAAACCCAGGCGCAGCAACCTGACCCCACAGCCCCAGTGGTGGCAATTCCCACCGGAGCGGTGTCAGTGTTTGCTTCCCCTGCCATTACCATCCATCCCTGGGACCTGAGGCCACAGCTGCCCATCACATGCCACATGTTCCCAATGCCTGGTCCCCTCTGCAGTGCCAGGGTGAGGGGTCTTTTCTTCCCCCTGCCCCAGGGACGAGCACCCTGACCCCACACCCACCCCAGTGCCACCGCTCCTGGGCAAACCCCATTCGTGTGGGTGCTCCCACCCTTTGTGCCATTTCCTAATTCTTTTTTAATGCACCCGAGTCTCCTGTTTGCTTTTTTAACTGCAGTAACCACAAGAGGGAAGTTTCAGAGCGGTACAAGCCCGTCTCTACCCGGAAGGGAGAGCCATCACCACTCTGTGCCCATCACCGCAGTACCATGCCCGGGGGCTTTGCCTCCATGGTCCAGCGGCTGGTGGCTGTTGTGCTTTCCATCCCCCTCTTCCTGCCGCTCACCCCCAGCTCCTTTTCTCTTGGAAGTGAGGAATTTGAGGCTGGTCTGGCGTTGCCAAAGGGCCTCAGGCCCCCCCAGCGCCGATCGATCGCTCCGCGCGCTCCTGCTCCCAGTTTTTTCTGTTTGTTTGCAGCCGCTTGAGGGCTCTTGTGATGAATCCAGCCTGGACAGAATTCAACAACAGCTGAAACGCAGCCCGGGGTGGGGGTGGGAGTGGGAGGGCAGTGGGGCCGGCCCACACTGGAATGCGAAATGGGGCAGCGGGCAATGCTGGGACGGCAGGAGGGGATTGCGCCAGATCTCACTCCAGGGGCGCGGAGGCACAGGGAGCACCGCCGGCACCGCCCCAAAACTGTGGGTGCTGTAGGCTGGCAGTGTGAGGACCTCCTCGGTTAAGCCAGATGAGCATTTGGGGCATCTTCCTGTGTCTCCCTGCTGCCCAGCTCCCAGCAGCAGCCATGGGCAGCAGGGAGGAGGGCTGGTCCCACTGGTTGGGCTGCAGGGTTACACCTGCGAGGGGACGGGGGTCTGTGCCGGCTCCGCCGCCCACCCCGCTGTGCCAGATGCCTGGCCACCCGGGCTACCTGCCATCACTGTAAAATGGCAGATTTTAATAAAAAAGGAAACATTTCCCAAAACCCCGGTGCAAGGAGGAGGGTGAGCACCACCTTGTGCCCCCAGCCCGCTGCTGCCAGCTTTGCCAGGGAGGCCATGGCAGCAAAGTGGGGGGCACAGGCACATGGAGGGCACAGAAGGGGAAGTGGAGTCTCAGAGGGAATCTTCCCCGGCCAGGGTGATGCCGTTTGGTGTGGCCACCGTGGTGCTCGGTGCCGGGGTTGGCTGCGATTTTGCAGCTGTGGCTCCAGGAGGGAGCAGGACGCGGCTGCGCCGGCGTGCGAGGGTGCGCGCAGGCGGGAGGGATAATTAGTTCCTACTATAGCACTTCTCAGTCAAAGTGCTTTTTAAAAGCCTCCATTCATTAGTCTTCACGGGTCCCCCGAGGTGTCATGTCCTGGTTCTCTTCCCCCCTCCAACTCCCCACCTTCCCTGGAGCAATTTGGGATCCTGAGCTGGGGAAGGGGAGGGTGGTGTTGCTGTCGAGGCTGGGTCCTTGTAAAACCCGGAAATGGGGCATCAGTACTGGGGACAGTCTCAGTGTCCCCTGTCCCAGTGCGGCTGGTGGGGTGTCAGCGCCACATGAGCCTTGTTGGGAAGTTTCCGTGGAGGCTGAGCTGTGCCAGGTTTGGAGCACCAGGGAAGAGAGCGGGGTAGCAGCGAAGGACTGTGGGTCCAGTGGGTGCCACCGCCAACTCGCCACCCTCACCAGCATGCCAGGGAGCAGCATGGTGGTCCCAGTTCCCAAATTACCCAGTGTGTGCCGGGCTCCCAGGGGTCACCAGGTAGAAGGACGGAGGGTGCTGGAAGATGCAAGGGGGTGCCGGTGCAGCTCAGCCCCTAAACCTGAGGATCACATGGCTGCAGGTGTGGGGGGTACTTGGGCATGTGCCCCTGGTGAGGCGGCAGGGCCGGAGGGGCGCAGAGGCAGGCAGGCTGGCAGTGGGCCTCCTCTGCAAACCCTAACCTTATTTTCCCAGGTCCGACGCCAGTTTCCATGGAAACAGCCGGGAGCAGAAACGGGAACCAGAATCCAGAAATGCGAAGCCTTGAGCTCCAGTTCGCCTTCCTGGATTCCTGCTCCCCATGACCCCAGCTGGGTGCTGGCACCCACACTGCTCCCACAGTGTGTCAGGGTGCAGGGCTGCCCCGTCTGGGCACCCCCTGGGGTTGGGGTGCTCCTCTGTCCTTGCACGCTGCAGCATCTGTGGGCATGGTGTGTGGGAATGGGCATGGTGTTCCAGCAGGCATGTGCAGGGGGTACTGTGGGAACAGGACACTGCAGGCAGGGACATTGCAGGCAGGGGACATTGCTGGCAACCCCATGCACTGACAAGTTCAAACAACACCTGCACACATCTGTGTGTCAAGGTGGTGCACAGGGGTGGGTGTGATGTACATGCCCACGTGCTTTTGCATGCACATGTGCTTTATAGGTGTAATGGGGGTGTAGGCACAGTATGGATCAATATGTGGCCTCTGTATTACTGGTTAGCACTGGGAAGACCCCAGTCCTGGGGTGTTTACCTGCCCTGATGTCTCCATCCGCAGGATGCAGAGGGGACAGAGAATCCCACAGCCTGGAGAGAGGCAGCACCAGCTGTGATTGCATGCAGGGTCCTGGTTGCTGCCCCAATTCTGGGTGTATGTGTATGACTCAGGGGGAGCCCTGCTCAGCCTCCTGGGGCTGGGAGCCCCCTGGACTCTTCCGGGCAGCTCCTGCTGAAGTGGAGCCTCACGGGACACATCCATGTCCTGCAGAGTCAAGCTCTGAACCCTGTGCTGTGCTGTGTCCCTCCATCCTATACCATGCCATGTCCATCCAGCCTGTGCCGATTCCCGTCCATCGAACCCATGCCATGTCCATCCAAGCCATGCCGCGTAGTGCCGATCTGTCCTGCACCTTCCCTGCTACCCACTGGCCTCCTGCAGTCCCTCAGGTGTGCAGTGACGTGTCCCATTCCTTTGTGAGCCTGTAGCAGCCAGCGTTAGTGTCCACAGCATAGGACATCGGTGTCCCCCGGCACCTCCTGGCCAGTGACAGGGATCGCTCAGTGCCATCCCAGTGCCAGTTGGCCCCATCCTTCCTGCAGCACCCCGCTGCTCCCCACATGCCCATTTCACCAAGGTGCCAGCAGGCTGGGACACACCGGAGCAGCTCATGGCTACCAGATCTCATCTCCATCCCTCTGTCCTGTCCCCCATCCCCATGCCACACCTCGGGGGTGATGGTGGCACCGCCACGATGCCTGTCCCCCCTCGGTGGCGCACGGAGCCATGAGCGCGAATGCTCCGTAATACATCATTTACCGACGGACAGGTATTAAGATACATTATGGATAACTCACGGAGAGAGACGCTATTAATAATACAGACACATACAGAGGGAAGAAAGTGCACACTTGATTTCCATGTTGCTACCAGGAGTTGTGAGGCTGGCTCTGGCTGCCTCTTCCCACACGTGACTGCAACACAGTGGGTAGCTGACAGCCCAGAGAGCCTGGCTTGGGGCCAGGAAAAAGCAGAAAACACAATGTCTGTGCATATCCTCTCTCTTAAAATAACACTCCAACACCGTCTGAGACGAATTAAAATAAGATCAGGAGCGGTCTCGCAAAGAGAGGAAGACGAAGAGGGAAAAGCCAGGCAAGGGAATGGCCAGAGCTGGGTGGCTTCAGCCCTTGGCGCAGATGGAGAGGGGGTGTTTTGCAGGGTTAGAGTTGAAAATAATTGAAGGGGAAAAAAAACAAAGGAGAAAGAGAAGAGGGAGAAGTAAATCCCGTTTTTGGGAGGGGAGTGATGGCGGTGGCGCTGGCTGTCCGGCACATGGCTGTCCTTTGGAGGGGAGCCGGGCAGGGCGGGGGATGCAAGCACAGGCTGCATGATGGAGAGCATCAGGAATTTCCTGCAGCTGAGGAACACACCGAATACCAGAATGCAAGAGCGAGCGGAGGAGAGCAGGGTGCTGGGAGGGAATGGGGAGGAGGAGGAGGGGGGATGCAGAGGGCTGGAAATAACTGGCGAGGGAGAGCAATGTGGGCAGGGGGCAGCATGTGGGGGTGACCTGGGGCTTTAGGGCTTTTTCTAGTTCTTTCCCTGGATTTTTTTTTTGCTGCTTTTCTGCACTCCCATGGTGCCTCATGTGCCTGAACAGGGGTTTGGGGTATTTGGGGAGTTTTATGTCTTTCCTCCCTTCTTTCCCCCCTTCTTCCCCCGGGTTATCTGTGATCAGTGATAGCCAGACACAGGGGTCCCACAGACCCCTGCCCGCCCCCTGGGGCGGGATCCGGGCTCCGGGAGCCAAGAGCAGCCTGGAGAACGGGCACATCCCTGCAGAACAATGTCCCAGGAGAGCAGGGGCCCTTTGGGGAGACCCTCCGTGTAGGCAGCGAGGCCAAAGGCTGCCCCCGGAACCACGGCAACACCTCCCACACGTGCAACGAGTTTGCCAGGCGCTCTCTGACCATGCTCCTGCTTTTCCCTGGGCCAGGCTGGGTTAAACACAACAACCCAAGCCTCCTGAGGCTGGTCTTGAATCCAGGTGCAGCCCGAACTCTCCCTCCTCCTCCTCCTCCTCCTCGGCCAGACCCAGCTTCCTCCTGCATCCCGCTCCTGGCTGCATCCAGCCCCGGCTCCCCCGGGGATGCTGGGGGGCCGGAGGGGAGGGGGATCAGAGGGGGCATCTTGCAGTGCCGGATCCAGGTAGCCAGAAGGTCGCACTGAAAATCTGGAAGTGGAGTTTGGAGCTCAGCAGAGCGGTGAAATCCGCCTGGCTTTAGGGCAGTGAGGAGGAGGAGGAGGGTGGAAGACAGTGAAGGGAGCCGGAAGGAGAGGGGCTGCATCCCCCCATCTTAAGGTGCGGGGTGTTCCCAGGTTAGTGCTGTGTCCCAGCTGGGGCTGGGCCAAGCATCACTGCAGAGCAGATTGGGGATATTTGGGAGACAGAGGGTGATGAAGAGGAGGCAGAAGAGCCTGAGCAGGTGCTGGAGCCCATCCTGCCGATGCCAAAGGCTTTGCAGCCCCTCATTAGGCGCCTCCCGTTTCCACCGATCCAGACCACGGAGTCCCTGCCATCCCGGGGTGAGCAGTGACCCACACCTGCCAAGGCCACCCGGGACCGGGATGCTGGGAAAGGGCCGAGCTCATTAGCAGTTTCCAACCTCCCCACACAGGGGGTCAGGGAGCAGCAGCCGGGGGCACGGGGAGAGGCTGGAGGGGCTTTGTGTGGGCTGGCAGCCCCCATCATCCTGCTCAATGGACCCCAGGAGCCATTCCAGTTCCTGGGGGTCTGGGGGTGCAGTATTGCCAGAAGGGGATCTGACAGGAGAGTGCTGGGGGGCTCCCCCCACCCAGTGCTGCACCCACTGCGTTTGTTCCTTCCCCTCCCCGCCAAATCACCCCATTGCCTTCACTGCAGGCCATGAGTTTTGTTGTGAGTGCAGGGGGGTGCCCATCCCCTGTCACTGCCCTGTCCCTCCCTGCCCGCATGGAGCAGGGTCTCTGGCCAGTTGCATGCCAGGAATCCCTCCAGCATCCCTTTGATCTCTAGCCTGGAGGGGTGAGAGGGCAGAGGGACCCTGCCGAGGTGCAGAGAGACAGGACTGTAGCCCGGAGGAGGGTCTGGGACCCCTCCGTGGGCAATGAACCTGAGGACAAGGGGCTGTCATGCCCAGTGTCAACCTGCCTGGGTGGGAGATGCGAAGCCTGCGCTCCCCCTAAGTTGGGCCATTTCTCCTTAGGCGTCAGCTAATTGCCCTCTCTGCAGTCGGGGGGGAGGGGGGGCGGGGCGGGCACGCGATCCTTTCCCCATATGTGTCCCCCAAATCTTCCAGCTGTGCCTGCCTGGCACGGAGCAGGGTCCCCCATCGTTTTGGGTGGATGCTCACAGGGGTCATGGCACCTTCACTTGCACCACAGGTCCAGGCTTGGGGGTCCAGGGGCTCCAAGTCTGCCCTGGCAGGGGATGCTCAGGGTGCTGGTACCTCAGGATGGGGACAAGGTGGCATTTCACCTCCTAGCAGATCGCAGGGTGCCCCACTCCCCCCTCTGCCCCTGCCCAGCCTGGCCCCCTCCCTGCACATGCCTTTGCGTGGGGGCTGGAGGCAGGCAGTGAGGAGGGTGTGGGAATACTGGCTGGAGCGAGTCTGAACCTGGCATCTGTCGAATGTCACCTTACCCAGACAGTCTGTGCTTCCCTGTCTCCATATCAACCGTTCTGCTCCAGCCACCTGCGGGGGGGAGTGAGGGGGGTGGCAGGGAGCGTCTTTGGGAGGAGGAGATCTCGCCACTCCCCTCACTCCCTGCAGTCTCCCTTTCCTTCCCTGCTGCCCCCGGGATGCCAGACCCTGGGCTATAAATCGTGGGTGATGCTCCTCCAGCCTGGGAGCTGGGGGTGACCCCAGCGCTTGCGGCTTCATGACCCCATATCACACTATGTGGCTCCACCATGCCTCAGTTTCCCCTCCCCGGCGCAGCTGTGGCGCAGGAGGGATGCTGGGGCTTGTTCCTCCCCAGCCGCAGCGGTGTGGGCCTCTTCCAAGAGCTCAGTATTTTTCCCTGGACTTGTCCCTCTTCCCTGCGACCAGATGTTCTCACCCTCCTCCCTGCAGTGGGGTCCGGGCCAGAGCCGGGACAGCAACCGCCTGCCGGCACCCCCGCTCCTGCCCCGCACCTGGACAGCGGCTGGGGACAGGGGACAAGGGACACTTCATGGCGTCCTCCCGTGGCTGTGTCCTGGCTCCCAGGGGTCCTTAGTATCAATCCTTCCCGCCCCAGTTGAGTTGTGGCAGCACCAAAGGCAGCAGGGAACTGAGCCCAGTGTGGGGCAGCGTGTGGGGCAGGGGATGGTGGCATCAGGGCTTGGTGCTGTATGGATGCTGGAGCCTTTGGTGGGGGTGCTGGAATGTTTGGGGAGATACTGGAGTATTTGGGGAGATTTTGGAGTATTTGCAGGGATGCTGGAGCTTTTGGGGCAAGGATGCTGGAGTATTTGGGCAGATGCTAGAGTATTTACAGAGACACTGGAGCATTTGTTGTGGGGGTGCTGGAGTATTTGGGGGGATGCTGGAACATTGGAGGAATGTTGGAGTACTTGGGGTGGGGATACTGAAGTATCAGATGGATGCTGGAGGACTTGGGGAAATACTGGAGCATTAAGGAGACTGCTGGAACATTTGGAGCATGGGAGCAGTGCTGGCGCGCTTTATGGGGTGCTGGAGCACTTGGGGAGGTGCTGGAGGATGTGAGGGGATGCTGGAGCATTGAGGTCAGGACTGGGCATCCATGTGCATGCAGCGCCCTCGCGGGTACATGGCGTGTGCCGAGATGGGATGGGGTGCTGGGATGTATGGATGTTGCTTGTGGGGCCACATGGGTGCTACCATGGGGCTCATGGATGCTGCTCCTGGGGCTCATGGATGCTGCTCCTGGGCCAGATGGGTGCTGCTCCTGGTCGGGGTACCTTGGGAAGGCTCAGGGCATGCAGCAGGCCGGGCGGACACACAGACAGCCGCGGACGGACACAGGCACCACTCCCTCCTCTCCCAACCATGCGCAGCGGCTCCTGCAAGTGTGTAATTTCACCACAGTGCCTAAACGAGGGACAGAAGTAAATTGACCTTTTCACCCGTTTTCCTACCAGGGGGATTATAGCCTGTTTCCTGTTAAATCTCTCCAAGAACTGGCTCCATCCTGCTCATGGAGTGGGGTGAGGAGGAGGGGACAGACACCCACCCAAAGTGGGGGCTTTAATTTCCCTCCTCATCCCCCTGCACTGTTGTCTTTTCCACCCCATCCCATCGCTCCACCACCTCTCATCTCATTAAAGTCTTCGGGGTGATTTCACCAACCCCGGGCAAAACCAACGTGGAAAAAATTGCTGGGAGGAAGGAACCGAAGGCGGAGAGTGATAAATATTGAAAGGGTGGGATTTCGATGTAGGCTGCAACAGCTGTGCCGGTTACAGTGTCACACTATCTCTCCACAGGTTTACTGACCCATTTCCATTCACACGGCTGCCAGTATCTTAGCAACTGCAACAGTCCCCCAAGAACAGGCATATTGCCTGCTATTAGTGACTGCTGCAACTGTGTCAAGGTTAGCTCTCTCCCTCCAAGCCCTGCCGGGTTTGTTTTTTGCCCAAAGCCAGCACAGTCTGTTCAGTGACATGTCCCCCGGCAAGCATCCTGGGTGTTGGGTGTTCATCTCTGCCATGGAAAATGCCAGCGAGGCTGGAGCGGTTGGTGTGATGGTGGTTGTGGGATTGGGTGATGAATGGGATGAGGGTTTAGGTGATGGGATGGTTCAGGATGTGGGTTTGGGTGGTGGTATGGAGTAGGATGCGGGGTAGGGTGTGCTGGGAGATGCTGCAGGGTGTTGGTGATGGGGTGGGGTGCATAGTGTGTCCCCAAAAATAGGACTGTTGCCATCTGGTTGGGTGTCACTGTCACCCCTGTGCAACTCTGAGCCCTGAGAATCTGGAGAGGGTTGAGGGCTGCACTGATCCCACTTGAGTGCTGAGTGTTCATCCTTTCCATGAAAAATGTCAGCAGGGCTGGAGTGGTTGGCGGGATGGTGATGCATGGGATGTGGAGCTGTGTGATGGGATGGTGCAGGATGCAGGATTAGGTGGTGGGATGAAGAAGGATGCAGGGTTGGGTAGCGCGATGGAGCGGGATGCACATTGGCTGGTAGGATAGATGAGGATGCACTGCTGGATGGTGGGATGGAGCAGGAGGTGGGGCTGGGTGCGCTGGGAGATGCTGCCGGGTGTTCAAGATGATGTGGGGTATGTAATGTGACCCCCAAAACAGGAGTGTTGTCATCCAGCTGGGTGTCACCATTGCCCCTGTGCAGCACCAAGCCCCAAGAAGTCACCGGAGGGGGTTGGGAGCTGCACTGATCGTGCTTGGGGTGGTCACCCTGCCAGATTTGCTTTTCACCCAAAGCCAGCATGGGCTGTTTGATGACATTCCCCCAGCAACTGTCCTGAGTGCTGGATGTTCATCCCTGCCATGGAAAATGATGGATGGGATGTGCAGTGAGATGGGGTGGTGGGATGGACGGGCTGGTGGAGCTCAGCATGCCGGGGGATGCTGCAGGGTGTTGGGGATGGTGTGGGTGCATAGTGTGTCCCCAAAAATAGGAGTCTTTTCATCCAGCTCAGTGTCAGCATCATCCTAGCCTCAGGAAGTCACCCGGAGGGGATTGGGGCCTGCACTGATCCCACTTGGGTGTCACAAATTGGATTGGCCTCATCCTGTGCCCTCAGGGACTCAGGCTTTGGCTGGGCCTAGGCAGGGGATGGCGCGTGTCCCTGGGGTCCACGGTGGCACCAGGGGCTCGGAGGACAAGACACGTCTGTCCTGGTGAGGCTAGGCACCATCACACATCAGGCTGGGACAGCAGTGCCACACGGGTGACATCCACTGTCACCATCTCTGTTCCCACAGCACCTGGCCCTGAGGGGAGGAGCAAGTGAGAGAAGGGACTTGTGGTCTCTCGGTGTCCCCAAAAAATGTGCGATATTGGGGTGACTGAACCCACACAGTGGGGAGAGGGCAAGCAGCTGGTGCATCCCCAAAACAGCCCACACATGCAGGGAAACTGAGGCATGGGACCCCTACTCCGGCAGGCAGAGCCTCCCTCACACAGCTCCTGGGGGCTGAGGAGCAGCAGGGTGGGTGCTGGGGTGGGCAGGGTGCATCCTGACTCCCCCATCCCGGCCATCTTCCCCCGGCAGCGCTGCAGACAGCAGGCTCCACACCGGCACGGCTGCAGGGACGGCTGCGAGGGAAGCCACAAAAATGATTTAAGGGGCTGGCGGGATTGATTTATTAAGAACAATTAAAAGCGCTAAATACGCTTAGCTCAGCCAGACACCGAGCAGGGAGCCTGGCGGGGAGAGACCTGTCTGCCGGATCCGGAGGGCGCGGCTGGCAGCAGGATACTGGTGGCAGTGCTGGGGGGACGGGGTGGCACTGGGCTGAGCTGGGGAAGGAGAGGAGTGCTGGTGGAAAGGCAATGGAATGGAGTGCAGCACCCTGGGGCTGGATTTGCATTTGGGGTGAATTTGGGCCCAGGGATGGGTTTGCATCTAGGGATAAATTATCACTCCAGGATGGATTTTCATCCAGGTGTGCATTTGCACCCTGTAGTGGGATGAATTTGCACCCAGGGACGGGTTTGCATCCAGGGGTGAACAGTCACCCAGGGATGGGTTTGTATCTAGGGGTGGGTTTGTATCTGGGGATGGGTTTGTATCCAGGGGAGGGGTTCACCCAGCTATGGGTTTGCACCCTGCAGTGGGATGAATTTGCATCCAGGGGAGTGTTTGCACCCCAGCTGGAAGGGATGGAAGGGATGTCAGGGACCAGGAGACCCCAGGCAGTGCTGCACTGAGGAGCTGTTTAGAGCCAGTGCCAGCTGCAGGATGCCTTGTAGGAGCAGTAAGCCATACTGGGCAGGGTGTTGCTGTCCCAGTCTGGCAGTGCTACCCTGGGAGCTTTGGCAAAAGGATTCCCCACCAGTGGGCACCCACGAGGCTAATGCGAGTGTGGGTCCAAGGAGTTCATGGAGCAGAAATCCTGGAGTCTTGTGACATCTGCAAACCTGCATCTCTCCCAGGAAATCCCAGCCGAAAGTCCTTGGAGGCTGGGAGAGTCCTTGGACGTGTCCAGACCTGCCCAGCCTGGCTCCTCCCAGGCGCCAGTGGCAGCTCTGGGGGGACGGGGAGAGCTGGGGTCTCTCCTGGGGTCCCCGGTGCTGTCACCATGCAGGCTGAGCTTCAGCCAGCAATTCTGTGTCCCTGTGTGCTGCTGGGGTGTTGGAATGGGGGCAGAGGGCTGTGCCCTGCATCCTTCCCGTCCCAGTGGCTGCCTGCAGTGGGAGCACTGGTTTTGTACCCATTTTCTAGTGCTGTGCAGGATCCATCCCTTTCACTGGACTCAACAGGCTGGCTGTAGTTTGGGAGGCAATGGGGATCCAGGGATGCTCCGGGACACTGGGATGCCGAGCCATGCTGCCTTCCTCCCCTTAACCTTTCCCAGGGCTGTCAGGGAGGTGGGGATCAGGTTTTTAGGTTTGAATTCAGATCCCCCACACAGATCTGTCACAATCTCCTCCAGTCATCTCACCTTGGGGCTTTATATGCCCGCGTTCCCATCATCATTTGGGTCCCTGTGCCATGAGCCACGCTGGGCACATCCTGCTCACCAAAACCCACAGTACTGGAGGGGGCCCCTGCCCTGGCCCCCCAGATAGGAGCCCCGGGAGTCAAGAGGTGCTGGGAAAGGTGCTGAATGGGAACAAAAAGGTCCGCGGAGCGGCTGGCAGGGGCGAGCGGAGCCAGAGGCTTTCTGCTGACCCCGCTCCGGCTGCCCCGGCCCCGGCCTCCCCCCGCCGCCCCCACCCGCTCCTGCCGACGTCAGCGCTTCCCGGCAGCGCTCCCAGGTCTACCTGGAGCTGGCTGAGAGGTGGAAAAGCCATTTCTGCATCTGCCCCGGTGCTTACGCCTCTGCCAGCCCTGGCCAAAGCCTCCCGGGGCAGGGTGGGTGCTCATCCTTTGTGCCCAAGCGTCACCGTGGGGCCACGTGTCCTTTTCCCATGAGGATGGAGGCGTGGTGAGGTGTGGAGTGTGGCATGAGTTGGGTGGCGGCCATGGCGTGGGTGCTTGGTCCCCCTCTGTACCCCACTGTACTCACTGGGTGTGCCCGTGGGGACAGTGGCTGGGAATAGAGATGGGTAGAGGTGGCCAGGGATGGAGGTGGAGGAGGTGATCAGGAATGGAAGTGGCCAGGGATGAAGGTGATCGGGATGGAGGCAGCTGTGGGATGGAAGTGGCCGGGGATGGAGGTGACCCTGCTCAGTGGCCCTGGCACTGCATTTGCCTCTGTGCTCCTGCTTGCCCAAGTGCTGGCACAACCACGGGCAGTGGGGACAAAGCCAGAGCCCATGGGACAAGTGGGCTGCCCACGGTCACCACCTGGGACACACTGGTGTCCCAGCAGCCACACTGGGGGGAAGTGGGTGCAGTGACTCACCTAGAGTCGTGCAAGCGGGGCGGTGGCAGAGGTGGGACGGCCCCAGGACACTCGGCAGTGGGTCCCCGGGTGCCCCCAGCCCCGGCAGCGCTCCTGCTGCCGGCCGCCCAAGGGTTAACGAGAGTTTGCTGCTCCTGCAGACAATTAGTGACATCTTTGCTGACAACGCCACACTGAGCCTCTGCCGCCTCCCCGGCAGCACCAGCCCGGCCGCCCCCGCGCCCCACGCGGCCCCCTCTCCGCCGCCTGCCTTCGCCGCTGTGGCCCCGCCGTGGTCCAGCCGGCCCCGACACCGCGCCCCGACACCGCACCCCGACACCTCGCCCAGCGGCGTTCGGCAGCGGCGGCAGGATTGCAATCCCAAGCGGAGCAGCCGGCTCCCCTCGCTGCCCTCTGACCCGCTGTTGCTGTGGAAACTGCATCCCACGTAGGATTATGGAGTCGGAATCCGCAGACTCCAAACTCCCCTCCAAATCCAGACGGTCACCGGGGTCCCCCCGCCCGCAGCGCCAGCCTCGCTGCCTGTGGCGCCTGCGGAGTGCCCACAGGGTGCCCGATATCCCCAGTGGGGTGGCATCTGGGTACTGGAGGAGGTGGCAGCAGCACTCCTGCATCCCCTGGTTTGCACGCACTGGCTGGTGACACTGCTGAAGATGTCACGGTGTCACCACGAGGCCATCAGTGACCCCTGGCCCGTCTGCTCCCTTGTGCCATCACCTGAGTATCATCTCCCTGTGTGCCATTCCTGCATCTCAGGGGGAGAGGGTGGTGTGCTAGCAGGACCCTCACCCTCAAACAGCACCCCGGGAATATGGGTCCACACCAAGGACCCATACCCAGCACCTCTGAGGCAGCAGCAGGAGCTGGACACCCACCAGAGACTCCCCACACCTGCAGGGACCGGCAGCGTGGGTCCCCCCCAGGGAGAAGGGGTGGGCACAGGGGAGAGCAGAGCCTGTTTGGGGAGCTCTGTGGGCTGCGCTTGTGTCTCAGCATCTCTCCTGCCACCCGAGGAGGTAGGAGCTGAATTAATCGCGATCAATTAGTGCTGCTTGCAGTCCCTGGCTCCCTCCCTGCACCAGCTTTGTGCTATCACACCCAGTGAGGGGAGCCTCGGTGTCCCCCGCAGCACCTGCGTGCCATCAGGGACCGCAGCCCCTCCGGACCTCCAAATGGGGATAGGGAACAAGCAAGGTGTCCCCCAGCCCATGTAGCCAGGAGAAACATCCCTGCCATAAAATTGGTGGAGGGGATGAGGAGGGGGCTGCGTGAGTCCCTCGAGGTCCCTCTGCCAGGCTGGAGCAGGGTGATGGGGTGTCCAGAGTGAGTGTCCGGATCCTGCAGGATACTGCAGCAAATGCCCTGCAATCTGCAGCCGGATGAATCCCACCTTCCTTCCCCCGCAACGTGCTGCCCTGGGCTACAGCTAATCTATTGTGCGCTGGGCTGCAGCCAGCACAAGCTGCAATACAGTAAATCCTTCTGCAGTATCCTGCAAGGGGACCGAGACCAGCCGCAGCCGCCCGCCGCCGCCAGACAAAGACGGGGGGCCCCTGCGGGGATGGGGCGCAGGGGACGAGGGCACCGGAGGGTGGCAGGACCCCTGGCGTTGTGCCAGCGAAGATGGGAGAATGAAGCCCTTGAGCAGGGTGGGAAGTTCTCCAGGGAGTTTTGGGTGGTGCTGTGCATTCTCCTGGCCCTCCAAATCTGCGGGTAGGGAGATGCTCAGTCCTCTGAGCATGGAGTTTTCCCTAAATGTTGTCACCACCATGTTCCCCTTTCAGGGTCCCGATGTGATGCAGGGTTATCCATACCCGCCCTCTCCCTGTGGGTGGTGCATCCTCCCCTGTGCCTCAGTTTCCCCACCAGTATAGGGCCACCAAGCCTCTCAGCCCCCTCCCTCAAGCAGGCATCATCACATGTGACCCCCGCTGCCCTTTTCTGGGAGATTTTGCTTGGATACTGTCATTATGGTTATTATTACTATTATTATTATTATTGGGATGTTGGTGGGGCTCTGCCGGACCTGTCTTTGGCGAGCGAGGCATCCTTCAAAGGGAAGGCGCTCCGTCACCGCCCCACAGCAGCTGCGTTCTCCTCAATTAGAAGAGGTAATGAAGCAATTTATGGGCATCTACAAAGTGATGTGTGAGTGACAGGCTGTGTACGATCTGCGCCGGGGCTCTGCCGGCAAGTTGTGTTCTTCCAATTTTAATGGAAAGCTCCCCGGCGAGGGGGGAGAGCAAAAATTGGTGTGTCTATAGGTGCGTGTGCTCCGAGAGGGCTGGATCGGCGGTGCCAGTGCAGCATGGGTGGGTGCAGAGAGACCTGGGTGTTCCAATCCCCATACCTGGGGAGCCTGAGCCGCAGTGTAATGGGTGCTGGGGGGCAGCTGGGTTGGAGCCGAGTCTGAGGCTGGGACACTCCATGACGCTTGGGTCCTCTGGAATAGTTGGCTGCAGCTCCCTGTTTCCATCAGCACCCCGGGCGCTGCCCACCCTGCTCCTGCCTCACTATTCCCCGTCACTATCCATGTCCCTGCTGCATGGCACTGGCAGACCCCTTCTTCACACCCCCAGCTTTTGCTGGACCACCGTGGCCTCTCAAGGGGGAGGGTGAACTGTATTTTGGGGTCAAACCCCAGCAGCTTCCACTGCCACCACCAGGGTGTGGGATGAGGGTCTGCAGTGCTGTCCTGGTGTTTTGGGTGCCTAGGGGGTCCCTGGAGCTCGTGTGTGCTGCCATGGGGCATTGTACCCTCAAGTGGGTGTCGTCCTGTGTGTCTGCAGAGGTGGGTGCTGCACATCCAGGTGCCGGCACACCTGTGTACCTGTAACACAGGTGTGCACCCATCAGAGTGCTCACCAGTGCCTGTGCATGTTCCTGTACCTGTGTGTACCTGTACATGCTTGTCACATGTGTGACCCACCCGTGTGCATGTTGGTGCCCACATGTGTTCCTGTACCTATGTGTGCACTCACACTGCTGTAGGTGTGTTTGGGTGCACCTGTACGAGGCCTGTCTGCACACGTGTGTGCAAATCCTCCCCCCGTGCATGCACCTGTGCACACTCCTGCGTGTGCACAACCATCTTGTGCACATTCAGGCCTGTTAGCGGGTGCATTGCCTCCATGCCCACATATTTGGGGGTGCCGGGCTGCCGGCGTGATGGGGCAGGGGTTGCCCCCGCCTCTCCACACCCCTGCCCCATCATGCCAGCGTTGGCGTCGTTCCCAGTGGCTCCCACACCCCAGCTCGGCCCCAGCCGGCCGCATCTCCCAGGAAACAGGATCCACAGCCAGGAGTTTCCGCTCAACTGGTGTGTGCCTGCCACAAAAAAAAAAAAAAAA
>VWPU01006315.1:0-35853 GCA_013398955.1 Callaeas wilsoni
GTCTCCTGTCTCCCATCTTGCGGTATCTCCCCCCACTTGGGCACTCCCGGGAAACGAGAGAGGGGCCATTGGCCCTCTCCCCTGAGCTGATAACTCCTTTTGTCTGTGAAGTGTCCAGTCGTTATGGCCCATCAGCCACACCTATGGGGAGGAGTCCTTAAGAAAGAAAAGAAAAAAAAAAAACCAACAAAACAAAAGAAGAACTCCTCAAACCCCTACAGTAGCCCAGGGACAGGGAGCTGCAGGGCACCATGCTGGCCTTGGGACGCTGCAAATAGGGTTTGGGGGGATAACGAGGTCCTGGGGGATGAGCTCAGTGGAGTTCCTAAGGAATCCGGCCTTTTTCCATTATGGAATTGCTGTGGTTGTACTATCCCTCCATGCTTCATAAACCCATGGGAGGGGAAAACCTGGCCAACACAGGCACATCTCCAAGGCCTAGGCTGGCTCCTGAGGATCACACTGCATCGAACACAGAATGATTTTGTAACAAAAGAGCAAGAACAACACTGACATGCTGAGAAGGCAGAGAATCACCTGCTCTCCCACAAATTTAAGAGGTTTAGTTTGTGGTTTTTAATCAATCCTGACAGTAGATGCCTTGTACAAAGTTACGTCTCACTATTTACTGCCTCTCTGGCTGTGGCAGGTTTAAATGGATGCTTTTCCCTTTAGAAGCTAATGTAGAGGCAGAAAGCAAGAAGACTTCCCAATGAAAGATTGAAGTCACTGCACTAACAATTACGGAGAAATAACATGGAAAGCTGGAGACAGCTGGAGAGACTGGCCAGTCTCATCCAGCAGGGAAACCATCAGTAAAAGCAGCCATAGCCCTTTCAAACATAATTATAGGCTGGTCCTAATTGCGCTTCAACCCCATGTAATCACTTGTGCCAGTAATTAATTGGAATACAAATAGCAGCTGCAGTAAACCATGAAGCTACAAGAAAAAGATAAATTGCTTGCAAGACTTGTATTTCTGAAGTATAAACTCGCTGGAGGGTTTTCATCATGGAAGCAGGCAGAGGGATTAGGATCAAGTCTGACATTTGGCTAATCAGCCACTCTTCTTCCATACAAGAAATGCCATCAGATTTAAAGTCTTTGAAACACTATGGAGGAAACCAGAGCGTGCCCAGGCTGCCACATGTTTCTACACCTGTATTTGTGCTCGGTGTAGGTACCTGATGAAAAGACTCAGCCTGCCATGGGACTGTAAGCCAGCAAACCCACGCTCAGCTCATCCTGGGATGATCAGCCCAGCCCACAGCTCTTTGAGAGCAGTGAGACTTCCTCACATGGAGGTGCCGTTCATTACCCTCCAGCCAATCCAGGGGGAAGGAAAGGTTTATTCCCAATGAAATGGAAGTATTAAATGTCAGTATCCATTTCTTCCTGCAGGGATTCCCACCTTCAAGGCAATCTGTGGGATCCCTCCCGTAAAGCAGGATAGATTTATGGAGAGGCATCGGGGAGGGAGGCAGAGAGATCACACTTGACAATCTCTAATTCCCTTCTGGAGTCAGGCAGGAAAGGACAGGGGGTTTGAACCAATACACTCAGCTCCTCTGAAAATCTGGGCATCTGTGAAAGCGGAGCTCTGCCTAAAAGAGTCAGGACAGCACAGCTTCTCTGCTCCTCGACAGGGATTTCCAGAGAAGCCATTCTAGTTCTGTACCACGTTTTGGCAAGTGTCGTAAGGCCAAGGTGGATCTGTCATCCCGGATGAGGTACAACACAGGGAAGTGGTTCCCACCCCAGCGATGCAGAGGCAGCTTCAAAGCAGTAGGAGACCCAAAGGCCACAGCAGGACAGTGCTCAGCAAGCTGCACCGGGAGCTGAGGCACGCCCGACTAGGAAGCTCTGACAGGACAGAGCCACTGTCCTGTGACAGGAGTCCCCTCTGAAGTGACCTCACCAAAGCATCCCCAGCTGGGACTCCCTTGTGGGGCAGCTCCTGCCAGCCCAGGGATGCTCTGTCCCGTTCCCTTGGCAATACGTATCCCCTTGCCCCATCACCCCCTAGCTCATACACCGCATTCTCAGCTGTGCATCTGTTTATTCACTATATTCAAAACAGACTCCTTTCTTCCAGGAGGCTTTACGTTTACATGACTTCTTACAAGATTACCTGAGACTTCTTTCATAAATAAGCAAGCAGCATTCACAAAACAGTCCTATTTGTGAATTTTAAAAACTTTAAAAGACGCTGCTCCTGTCTCTCTCTACTCTGAACTCCTTATAGCAGGTTGACTAAAAGGTTTGTAACATGGGTCAGGATTCTAACCCTGCTGCTTGGCAAAGGCCAACCGGAACAAATATAAAAGGCAAACTAAAAAAATAAATAAACCTGAAAGCAAAAATATGGAAGCAAATCTTTGTGCTTGAAGCCACCCCTGCTGCCAAGGACCAACTTGCATTGTGCTTTTCCAAAATATCCCTGATGTGACACTGGCATTCCAGCCCTGTCACCAACAGGGACTCGCAGAGAACAGGGCTGCACTGTCATCTGCCCAGCATGTTCTCATGTGCTCAACAACTGCACATTGAGAGCAGGAAGATGCCTGCCAGCTTCTCAACACCCCAGGGAAGCAGGAAGAAGCCCATTTATTCATCTAAATGAATTCCTTCTTTATCAAGAAAAATACCTTCTACTTCAATTATCGAAATAAAATATTAGAAGGAAAACTTTTCATTCCCTGGACGTTAACTAAGGAAAAAGCCACCAAGGAAAGCCCACTGTTGCCACACTAGGTCTGAGCTTGCCTGTTCCTGCTCATATGAAGAGCAGCAGAGCACTGGATACTGGATAACCTGGAAACCAGCTCAGAAGCAGCTCTGCAGAAATACTATACACCGATGACAGCCAGCTTCCTTTAGAACAGCAACTTTCCCTCACAATGAGTGGATTCTTTTCAGCTCAAAACAGATTGCACATTCTTACTTCCAAAGAATGTACTGGGGCAGTTCCCTGCAAACAGCCGTGTCCTGTTGAGAGCATCCAAGGGAACAAGCTGACATTTAAGTGTTTTGAAGCAATTGCTTTTCATCTGTGCTGCACCACTGGCTACACCCTTCTAAGGCATTTCAGCACTTGGGACCTCAGCTTTATAGATTGCCAGCTGTCCCCCTGCAATCACTGGGACAATTCGCAAATCTGTTCAGACTAGAGCCTTTATTTGGATGTTGAAATACTGAGCAGTACCCAGCAGCTTATAAACCAATACACATCAGTCTAAATGTGTGCATATTGCTCTTTGAACAGCCTTGTTCCCTAAGAAACACTTATTATGAGCGGTGTTGATCTCCACAAATGGGACAGGAATCAAAGCTCAATAAATGAATTGGCCAAGGCAGTCAAATGCCCTTTACATCAATTTTTATGAGAGATTTTGACATCTTGTGATTATTTCCTGACAACAGGCTGATTGCCCACAGACTAATTAGACCGAAAGCCTTGACAAATGGTAACACAGAAACAATGTGAAGCTGAAGGGCATTTTGTTCTTCATCTAACACCGTTCCAGAAGGGACCCAAACAAATTACAGCTCCTGATGGAAGTTTAACATGCTGACAGCCCTCTTTAGAGAGATGATGGGATACACACCCTCAGTCTCACTGTGCAGGAGGGAACTTCATGCTCCAGGCAGCTACAAGAGGCATGTTTGGCAATATCCCATCCCAGCTCTGAATGTTCCCTTCATTTCATTCCACCCCTGGAGACCCACACAGGCATCAGACTGAAGGGCAAGCTCGGTTAGCAGGATAGCAGCTGGGAATGCCCAAGAACCCCAGAACTCACAGTAGCTACAGCCACAGCCAGGCAGTGCACGAGATTCCACAGCTTTTTCATAAGGACTTTGATTAACTCAAACACCTTTAAACACTGCACAGATGAAGTTCCCTCCCCACAGACACACATACTGTACCTCCCAGGTGCCAGCAGTACTATTTATGCTGCTTTTCTACGTGAAAGCCTGAGTTTCTGGAAATCTTCTCAAAAAGGTGTGTTAGCTATACCTACCTTGAACGGATAGTTATATCCTACCAGGATGAAAACTCCTGCTGGGCCCAGGAGCATTATTTGCCCTCTACCCAGTCCCACCGAGAGAGTTTCATGTTTTGATCAGGTGAGATGTTACAAAACCAGAATCACTCACCGTTAGCACCTTCAAACCAATGTTCACTGAGGTTTTAGACATCTTTAACAGAGAGGACACCATTCATACTCAAGAGCAGCTGTTCAAGGTTGAATGAGAGAATACTCCTGCTGCTGTGATCAAACTCAAAGCTTAAGTTTCTTACAACTTACAGAAGCAAATGAAAAACAACTGTGTACAAAACATTGACAAGGATGTATTCCAAACCTAAGACAGCCATATTGAGGAATCAGCGAACGTAGATAGAAGAGCAGAGGAGGAGAGTTGCTTCTTGAATCTTATTTCGTCTTTTGCACCTGCCCAAAATGTGGCCTCCATTTCCTGGCAGCAAGTCATTTCTCAGAACGTAGTTTGGAGAAAGCACAGCACCAAAGCCACAGGCAGTCCAAGCACACTTGCCACCACTCAAATTGTTTTACCTCGGTCTCAATGAGGAAAACTGGAAACCCCAGGCTCTCAGCAAAGCAAGCACTAAGAGGGAAAGGACACTGCCTGAGCAGGGCTGCTCCTCCAGGGACACAGCACAGTGTGTGCACCAAGCAGAGCAAACGTCAGAATGCTGATTTAGAGTACACTGCGTGATGGAACACAGGCTGTCCAGAAATCCACAGCAACACACTCAAAAGACACCTAAATCCTACTGGGTTTATTGTGCTTACATTTTTAAGCTCACTGGTCAGAACAGTTACTGTTAGATTTTAAATTTCCCTTTTTAAGGCAAACTAAAGAAACAAAAATGTGACACATGTATGAAAGGGTTTCACTGTAGGTAAAATCTAAGTAGTGTGAAGTACTTAAAGAAAGATCAGTCACAATATTAAGTTTGTGATCAATGTATGGAATACAGATTGCATTTCAGATAAGACAGGATTACACTTGCCTCTGAAAAAATATACTAAAAACTCACCTGTTCCTTTCACTCTGAGATTCCGTTTGGTCCCTGAAGGGTAAAAATGAAACATTTCTATGTTCTGGAAAACCTATGTCAAAATCTAAACTAGTATTTCAACAGCCTGACTCATACACTGTACCTCTAAGCACAAATAAGTGTATTAGTTTCTGCTAGGAAAAGGAAAAGAAAATAATTTTAGGTTTCTTTTTCTCTAAAGCACAATTTCAAGAATAAAATTATATTTTTAGATCCAAGCGTTCCCATGGTCTGGCGTCAGAACATTTCTCTGCTTAACGTATCAAGGTGAAATTACTTTTTGTTTCTGTTAATTAAAAGTGAGGTACTGATGGTAGCTCTCTGTCTTGAAACAAAAGACAACCCACACTCTTCTCAGTGTGACCAACAAATGAGTTGGACCATTCAGGACAAGCAACCATCTTATTCCGAGACAATCCTTTATTGTGGCATGAACAAAACTTTTCTAGGCAGCAATGTGCCCTACTGCCTATCTTTTATGTAACATCCAAAAGCAACAGTGAATTATTTAACACCAAAATGATCACTCTAAGGGAGCTCAGAAGACAGCAATATCGACTTTCAAAGTATAAGCCACAGAACAGAGACAAGCTTTTCTTCAGTATTTTATTCAATAAGCACATCAGCAAATAAAATTTCCAGGAAAACCTACACACAGCTTCCTAGAAATAACAGTGCACAGTTCCCTCCTTAGTTATCTTTAACCATCTGGTTTGCATATTCCCCAAGCAGCTCATACAGGTTTTTTTTCCCCCCTTCTGTGATTTTCCCATTTGGATGAATTTAATAAATAATGAACTGCACAGGCGATCCTAGAGAAAAATCCACATCTCAGCACTGCATAGCTGGACAACTGAGTTCACTGGATGTCATCGTCATCAAAGAGATCTTCAAAATCTAGTCAGAAAAATAAGACAAAAATTAAGCTCAGAAGTTTCAGTGTTACAAATGCACTGTTACAAGTACTTCATTACTTGGATTAAGACCAGAAACAAAGGTGAATTAAGTGAACGAGAGTTACTGCTCCATCAGTTATTAGAAACAGAGCATCAGGGGGAGAAGGGACAGCAAAGGCAGGCAGACCCACGCACGTGTTCTCTGCCAGGGACAAGTTAAACTGCGTCACCTGCACAATACAAGCTCTGCAGGTAAATGCACAAAAGCAAAGCTTCAGAAGAAGGGCTTTTATGAAGTTATTAAGGAGCCATCACAGAGGGGGTCAAGCATGAACCCCAGAGGCCAGAACCGAGCAAGCACTAGCTTATGCATGCAGCAAGTCTCTGTAGCCATTCCTGCACAATTCTGGCTTTTGGTCATAGCATCCAAGCACACACCCCTGAATTTTGCAGATTAACGAATTGGGATTTGTGTTAAAAATCCCTTCCTTAAAAGCATTTAATTGCTTTAACGGTGCCAATAACACTTCTGTCTCAGAACACATCTCCCACTAGTGAAATGGTTCTAGTCACCTTTGGAAGTACTCCTAACTACTCAGCTTTGCATCCTCTTTGCATACTGAACATAAACTAATAATCTAACCCGACACAAGTCTTTATTCTTACAGAAGGCAATTTACAAGCACCCTACAATGAACTGAGGAGGAATCCTTATTTAGAAGGGTCCTAAACTACCAATGGAACACAATACCACAGTGTGATGGTAGAAATATATGGAAGTAGCTACTCCTGAATAGATAGCTGGGTGTCCCCACAGGTGCTGAGAGCAGAACTGCCTCTCACTCCTGTCTTCTAAGTCTTGAGCAAAATGAGAAACGTATTTTGGAAATAACACCAGTCTGTAATATGAACGCTATCGCAGCAACCAGATTTAATAACATCTAAAACTCACTGTTGTAATGTCTAAATGTGTTTCTTCAGAAGCATAAAAACCCCTTTAGCAGCCAAGTGCAGCACAGTGTTGTATATTCTATCCCTAAGTGGCCTGATACGTAGCTCTTCTCTCTCAAAGCAGCTGTAAATACTTCCACAGAGGCTGAGAGAATTGGGATTGTGCAGCCTGGAAAAGAGAAGCTTCAGGGTGGCCTGACTGTAGCCTTTTAGTACCTGAGGGAGCCTACAAGAAAGACTGAGAGACTTTTTGCAAGGGCCTGGAATGACAGCACAAGGGTGAATGGCCTCAAACTGACAGAATGCAGGTTTAGGTATTTGAAAAAAATTCTTCCCTGTGAGGGTGGCGAGGCACTGGAACGGATGGCCCAGGGAAGCTGTGGCTGCCTCATCCCTGGAAGCCTTCAAGGACTTGTGGGATGAGGCTTGGAGCACCCTGGGATAGTGGAAGGTGTGGTGGAACGAGATGATGATCTTTAGGGTCCCTTCCACCCCAGGCCATTCTCTAAGTGTGTGATTCTATATTCATACAGCTGACTTTCCAATGCAGAAAGTATTTTTATGTTCGTTTGGGTACATATGCACGTATATTTTGAAAGATTAATGAACTACCTGTAAACTACCAACACTCAGAGATAAATTTGTGAAGTCCTGCCCACATTTTTACGTGCATTTGCACTGTTTAACATAAGCTATTTGTTACGTGAACAGACCAAGGTATTATTCCTTGTGGCGATTAACACGCTAAAACTTCCAGGAGAGGAAAACCCCGCATTTTACCGCTCCCACCTGCATCATTTGGCACTGAAGCGCTCTGACATCGCTCCGCAGAGATGCGGTTGGCGACAAGTTCAGGGAGCACCAGGCACCAAAGCCACGAGACAGACGCCAGGCGAGGTTTGCCGGAGGAGATAACCTGCAGCCCCCGGAGCACGGCGGTCCTTACCGTTGAAGAAGTCAGCGTGCACCGCTTTCTCGTTGGCGGCCAGATCCATCAGCAGCCCCGTGCTTCCCCCTGCCTGCGAAAGGAGCCGCTGAGCGCCTCCGCGCCGTGGCACCACAGCCCCGCCACCGGCAGCAGAGCACCCGCCTCACCTCATCCAGGTCCACGTAAGGGCCGGCTCCCTCAGGGAACATCTCGTCCACCGCCGGCTTCATGGCGGCCCCTCCGCGCCGTCACTTCCGCCGCCAGGGCGGAGCCGCGGCAATGGCCGCCTCCGCGCGGGGGGCGCCGTCGCTATGGCGACCAGCACTGGAGGCGGCCATCTTGCTCCCCGCGCCCTCGTCGCCATGGCGACCAGCACTGGAGGCCGCCATATTGCTCCTCGCGCCCTCGTCGCCATGGCGACGGCTGGCTCCGCGCCCCTCCAGGCCTGAGTGAGGCCTCAACTTGCAAACGAGGTGGTTGCGATTGGTACTGGCGGCCCTTCCAGCCCCAAACTGGGCGCGCTGTTTGAATAACTCCTGTACACACAGAGCGTTAAATAACTCCTCTACACAGAGAGCAGTTTCCTGAGACGAAGCTGAGAGCATCACCTGTGAAAAAAAAGCTCCCAAAACCATGCAGGAGAACGAAGGAGTTTATTGTGTCACGCAGAAGCATAAATTGTAAAAAAGGGACAAATTTAAAGCCTGAAATGCTGCGTGTGGCTGCAGGGTCACTGAGTGGCTGAGGCGCAGTGCAGGTATGTTTGCTGGCAGGCAGGTATTCGCTCAAACACCTTTACAAGAAATGGTAAATAAGAGACTCATTGAAACCATAAAATGCTGCACATGACTGTGGTATCACAAAGCAGCTGCAGGCAGCCCAGATCTGTTCACTGGCAGACAGGTGCTCACCCAAACACCTGGGCAGCAGCTCTGGCAAAGCTGAGCGACGCACTCAGTGCTCATGGTCGGGCACGTGGTAGCCAAGGTGGCTCCCAAAAGGGAACTGGGCAAAGAAGGCTCTGGCCATGTCATTGATCCTGTTGTAGGCTCCCAAGGTCCGGAAATATTCCACATAGGACCAGAAATCATTGGATGAGAAGGGCCAGTATGGCAAGGCCGCAGCTTCCCGGTAGAGATCTAAAAAAACCCAGTCAAAATAAAACATTGCAGATTATTATAATATGAAGCGCTTTTGTTGAAAGGTTGGGGCTGGGTGGTTATCTCAGCAAACCACCATGGTTTGGGGTCATGAGTTCCCTTTGGGGTGTGCTCCTCTGGCAGGAGAGAGAGAGGCAAGGAGAGCCATTGACCCCTCTCCATGCAGAAAATGGAGCCGGTATTCCCTGCTCCAGATGCACCAGGAGTGAGAATGGGACAAGATGGGGAGCAGGAATGAAGGGACACATCCACATTTATGCCAATTCAAGAATTCATCAGGCTGGTTTAATTTATAGGAGGCTGCTGGTTATTTAAAAGCAAAGAGCAATTGCAACTGAAAGCCATTTCTCCTAATTCCACATAATTTGCCTTGCCCAATATAAAAATATAAGGAATAAGGCACTACCCTGTATGCTGTGCCCCTGCAGCTGACCACACTGCCCACAGAACTCCAGGGATTGGGGCCATACTTCCCTGATATTGCCCTCATACTGTGCCTTTTCTCAGGGGACTGGAGGAAATGAGCTAAGGGGATGGAGAGGAAAGGCTTTTCCACCTGGGAGACAGCTGCTGCATTTGGGCCTGCTCTAGCAATCTCAGAATGTGGTACGGTTGTTGAAAGGAGATTTCCAATTTGGCAGGAAAACAAAATCAGTTCTGAAAATGCAGGAGCTGACCACCCTTGGGCCCAAATGTGGGCAAACAGGGAAGCATACATAAAACGTAAACAGCAGCTGAGTCAACAGCCACAAATGTCTTTCTGTACAGTGAAGCTAAACACAGTATTTTATTTTGATTTGAAGCCCATTTAGATAAATGAAAGTCTTTCCACTCAGCTTGGGGCCAGGGTCTTGAGCAGGAATTAAGAGCCTTCAACAATCCTGTTTTCAGACTTTAATTTTACGGAGTAAAGTTTGCAGCGTGCAGGCACAGATGGCACATAACAAACCAAATGAACCAGCCAAATGGTGTCTGCAGAGGACTCACTCTGTACCAGCTGACCTCAGATTCACTTTGCAGGCTGCTGCTTGGCCCAGTGTGAAAGAAAACAATAATTGCTGGTAATGAGAGCAACAGGGCACTGCCTGAGCAGGGTTCTAATTCTAGATTGATGCAGGCTCTCCTGACTGTCTCGAAAGTTGCCCCAAAAATATTTGCTGTACAGAAAACACAGATGATATATTAAAAAGATTTTAGAGGCAAAAAGAAATAGAATGGAGCATAGGGGGGAAAAAAGGTTTGAATTATAAGTAATCACATTAGACCTTATTCTGTATTTGTCCTGTTCATATCTGTTATAATATTCTCTGCATATTTGTGCACTGGAGATGCTGCTGGCCATCCTGCTGGTTAACCGAGGTGTTCACCAGCAATGGCAGTACTTGGTTATTGCAGATACTTCTCTGCAACTTTGTTTTTGGACAGGATTCTGTCTGAAAAGCCAAAGAGAGGTTAAAAGACAGAATCATCACTAAGCCACTGTAAACATCATTAGGGTGTTGAAGGTTTTTTTAATCAAAGGCAAACACTAATCTAATGGACTAATCACACAAAATGACATGAACCACAGGGTAGCTGTGCTAAGAGATTTATTCCAACATTTTTTTAATTGGACTTGTGGCAATTTGTAAATTTTAAGCTTTTTGTCATGAAAGTTGGTATCTCTTGCCAAAAACAGACACACACAGAGCATTATTGTTCAGGACAGACAAAATTCTCAGATGTCCTATACATTTATAAGTCTGGTGCTGTCCAGTTATGATTTTGTACAACAGAATTAGTGACTTGACTGTAATTCCTTTTCATTTTAAGACTGGATATTAGCTCTATTATTATACATTAATATGTCACCAGCTTTTAATAAATTTTAAAGGAATTTTTTTTTTAATCACTATTCTTTTTCCACCAGAAGTAATTCAAAGCTTTTCCATAGTCCACTGAGGTTAATAAGCATTCTTGCCAAAGTCACTGCTGGGCATCAAGTCTGGGAGTTACAAATGACTGTCCTAATTATTAGTGATACAAAGGAAATAAAAACACATTAGGAATTACCATCTCCATCCGGGATGGATCGGGCATCTGTAAATAAAGAGGAAACGCATCAGTACCAGCTCCTGCACAGAAAGACTTAACTGGAAGCTGACAAGTTCTTTAATGCCCACATAGGACCCTCTGCATAGCCAAAGGATTTTTGTTTCTTGAACAGCAGAGCAAGGAATTCCCTGTTTGCAATCAGTCAGTGCTACAAACCAACTTAGTCTGGCTGTTAGTCATAACTCACAGCCTGAACAGTTGGGACTAATGTGGGAGCAACACTAAACAGAAGACACTGTATTTGTAACAAAATATTTCTGGCGGCTTGAAAAAATAAACAAGAATAAATTCAGTAGTAATCTTACCTGTTAGCATGTTCATCAGCATACAGAAGAAAAATAAGCCAGTAAATGTCATCTTGTCTGCAAGATACTGCTCGTGTTTCTGAAAAGTAATCTGTACAATTGAGGGTTATTACAAGAGATTAACAATTATGCAAACTCTATTATTTCTTGTTTTAACAGAAGATTACATTCCAAAATAGATTCTAGTTACTAATACAGGCATAACAAAAGCCAATTACATTTCTTACAGCTTCTGAAGTGCAACACAGAGTACTAAAAGACCGTCAGTCCTGAAATGTGTATTGATATTTTGGTTTTAGATGGCATAAATCCAAAAGGTGCCTCTGAACTGACATGAAATTAAGTGTCTTTGGAAATGTTTGATTTTGTGGTTAATTTAGTTTAACTTTAGAAATTACCTCTCTCTTTCTCTTCTTGTCTTCTTCTTGCAGCTCTGAGCGAGCTACAAAACTCCAAAAGGATTTCTGTTGCTGTAAAATAGCAGTGCTTTGTAAGGAAGGGTGGGGGGGAAACGTCACTGAATTACTACACCAATCTGATTTTGTCTTCTTCAGGTATTTTAACTGCTCACATTTGCATTCTACTTCAGCACTGCCCATGGAAGACACAGTGGACAGTTTCTGAGAGGAAATCAGAATCAACTTTGGCAATAACACTTGTTTTTAGAAGATAGAGGGAAAAAATCCAGAAACAAATTCAGTGGTTATTACAGATGCTGCCCTCCTGATTTTCTTTTTTTCTGCCCGTTTAGAAAAATAGATTTTCAAAAACGTTAGCTGAGCAAATTGCTAAAAGGGTATTGAGTTCCCTCTCCAGCTCAGTCACAAAACCCAGAAATACTTGACGCTGCTTTATGTTCTTAGTTAGGACCCTTAAAATCTAGACCTTAGAGTGTACACAGGCACCAAGTGCCTGCTAAAATCAATCGGGTTCCAGTAAGTAAAGGATTAAGGAGGTCCCCAAGGACCGCAGCCATGCTGATGGTGCAGGTGCCTTCAGAGGGTCGATAAGGTGCATTGAAATGCATTTTCACATTGTACCCGTTTCCTGGAAAGATTCCTTTCCCACACCAAGCAGGTGCTTTGGGCTCCAGCCTGTGCAGGTTGCCGTATGGATGCAGCACTTTGAGAAGCCTGGAGGGGAGACACAGTTTGGAGAACATTCAGTTGACACGTACATCTTGATTGATTTTCTTTTAGCACACCACCCTGGATGGCAGCAGGTGTGGTCAGGGACTAAGGTACAGCAGAAAGTGTTCTGTGACTCATGGAGAGATGTGGGGATTCCCAAGCTTCTCGAAGATGTGGCAGTTCAGGTCATCCTGCCAAACCTGGCAGCTACTTCCAGATGGCTCCTGTCTTGAGAGGAGCGACTGAGATGCCAGTGCAGAGCTTGCTGTGCACGTTCACGCAGTGAGATCGTGTACAGATGCTGATCTGAGCTGTGCTCTCCGGCTGGTGTTGGGGAAGATGAAACAGGAAAGCCTTATAAATATGATTGTCTAGCAAAAGAGGCCGAGAATAGAGAAACTATTAAGTGAGATTGGAATGAAAGCAAGCTTTGAGATACCAAGCCTTAGTTACTGAACAACTGGAAAACAATGGGATGGCCGGCAGAAGGTAATCCCCTCTCTGTTGAACAATCTCCTCTGCCTGCAGACAGCTCCAAGGGTCAGAGCAGACCCTACTGGCTTGGCAGCAGGGGTCCAAAGAGGAGTTTCTAGAGTTTAAAATGTAACATGGTATGGTAATGTAACAATTCTTATAGGCTGTATGTAAATGCTATAGGATTTGTATCTTGTACTAGATTGGTTAGTGGAAATTAGAATATTCAACACAGAAGAAGATTTATTGTATTGTAAACGATCACTTCGCTCTCTTAACCCACTTCTCTCCTTCTACAACTTCCACTACTTCTCTTGCCCTTACTCTCTCTTGCTCTTACCTTTGCTTCTCTTGCTCTTCTACTTTTCTAACCTGCTTGGAGCTGCGGCTGGCAGCTCCAAGCAAGGCCACTATACCCACGCTCTTCATAAATAAACTACACACTCTAAAACCTAACTACAGAGATCTCTCATTTATAGCCATCCCGACCGTCCAAACCGAGAAGAAGTTCCCACAGGCTGGGCATTTTCAGTTGCCTTTGTGGTCTACAAAATCATGTCTCTGTGTCAATTCTTGACACCTGCATTTCCCAACTGTGTGCATGGGTCCTGACGTTGGTGCCTTTGCTGTACCACACCCACTCGTCTGCCACATGAGCACAGGGAAAATCTGCGTACTCACAAAGCCCTGGAGCAGAGAGACCCGGGTGAGCGGCCCTGCAGGAGGACCCAGCTTGGCTGGAGTTTGTTCCTATCTACACACAGAGTTAGATAGTTTTGCCAAGAATTAATTCAAGATGTTCTGAGTAAGGGAGAAAAAAGGGTGCTTTGTAGCACACTAGGCTGTGCCAAGTCTTGTGGAGGCTGAAAAGGAAAATATTATGAAAGCAGAACCTATTCCATCTTTGAAAGGCTTTAATCCTCCTGCTTAATATATTCTCCCCAGGACTGTAGGAAGGCTCCCTACATGAGCCATGTTCCTGCAGCAGCTCGGCCCACTCACCTGGGTTTGCAGGCACTTCCTTGCTTGGAGTGCTGTGGTGCATCCAGGTACCTGGGTCCACCCAGCAGCACAGCCTGCAGAGCCAAACTTCCCCTTTCACTGCCTAGTCTGCACATCCTGCTCAAATAAAAATCAGAAGCACTGAGGTGTGCTGATACACACGCAAAACAGTTATTAGCTGTAATTGAGTAATTGCCACAAAGCTACCTTTGTGCACATCCATCAGTAGCTTTTTGTTTTGGCAGTTGATAAGCAGGTGTAGTTCCAAGTGGGAGGTGAGATAACATGTTTTGGATGATGACAAAGGAGAACAGTGATGCTCCTGATGCAGCCAGATCCTGCAGCTCTCCCCTTGAGATATTAACAGTGTTGTAGGAGGAGGACAAAGTCCCAGAGGTTATCAGATTCGGGGTCGGTATGGTCACGACATGGTCTGCTACAACACCGGATGATCTTGAGAGGATTCACATAGCTATTGGGCTGACATACACCTTTACATCTACCTCCTTTACACCTTCTTATTCTGTCTTGTGAAGCTTGGAGCTACCCTCTTCCAGAGCTAGGAGGATCACTGATCTGACATTGTGTGGCAGTCTTCTAACAATTACACGATTGCAGCTTAATTCAAATCAATTTTTTCCACTTGCTAGTGCACATACTGGAGATGTGAATAAATTCTCAGGGTTTCCATGCTAAAGCAGGTCTAGGAAATTATAAAAAGAGGATGAGAACTAGCAGTGCAAGCAACTTGCATCACAGGATACAACCTCTTCTATCAACACTGCTGTTGCTGTACATGACTACTTGTCCCAGTTTGGTCTGTTTTAAACGCAATGTTGGCCTAGAGAAAAACTGATGAGTTCTTATCAGCTGCCGGAAGGACTGTGCCTGGTGGGTTCAGTGTGCCAAGCAGTGCACAGTGGGCTCTCTGGCTGGTCCCAGAAGACATGGTGCTCTGACTTGCAGCATTTGTAACACCCTGCAAGCGCATTCATTTCATCCCTTCTCTCTTTTTTTTCTTTTCTTTCTCAAGAAGCACTTTCCCTTTTTCAAACTCAACACAGAGGGCAATTAAAATAACAGCACTGGATGTCCAGCACAAGTGCTGGCATGGATCAATTAGCAGAGCCCTCTGCTAATAGTTGCTGCCCTGCAGGCTTCTTCACTGCTGAGCAGTAATTGGAGATGCCATGGTGCCCACAAATGCAAATCCTGCTCAGCAGCAGCCACATTTCAGCAGCCACCACAGCACTTAACAGGGCAGCTGCTTAATGAGTTCAGTGTCTTAACTTCTACTTATTTCTGAAAGAAATTTACTGTTCTGCTCTTTTCCAGAACAGCCTATTAGCTCAAAATGCTGTTATTCCTGCTGACAAGAAGTTCTTCGGGTTCTGTACTGTAAAGTTGCATAAATTTTTTTAGCTAAGGCCATTCACTCATAAAAGCTCTGCTACACGATAGAAAGGGCTGTTGTTTTTTCCTACCCACCCATCCCAGGAGGATCCAATCAATAGGAACTTTTTGTAGATGGCCCTCAAAGCCAGAAAATCCCACACAGAGCTGTGTCAGAGACGGAAATCAATCGGAGCACACAGGACATTCCCTTGGGAATAGGGGAATACAATTTGGGCAGCACAGGTGTTTGTGTGACTCGATGGGGAGCAGTCCTGGAGCTGCCAGCCTGCCTTCAGATGGGCCTCTTACTAAGGGGCTGCTTTACCCAGAGCCAACCCCTGTGGAAGAATTCAGCTCTCCTTGTCGATTAACTTGAAACAAAGATAAAGGAATACATAAAAGCAAGTTTATGGATGCCTTTGTTTTCTCAATAGCTATGTTAGACTGGTATCACACACACAAAAATCTATAATCCTCCAGGCACTGAAAAAAACCTTGTATATTGTTTTAAAAAGCCAGAATCTTTTCTGTTTAATCAATAGGAAAAAGCAGATGCATGCAGAGCTCCATAGAACTTATTTAAAAACTAAATAGGACTTACAGATGCATCTGAAGTGCTTTGCCCTTGGGCTGAGCAGACAAAACGTTCTCCATAAGGCTACAGCACTTTTGTACATGAGAAACAACTACTGACAGTGATATATTGACCATCCCTAAAAACAATAAACAACAAATGTTTGATTACTTCTTCCAGCAATTTGTCCAAATAATACAGGTCAAAAGGAGATTCCTGTGACTAGAATATGCTCTGCTTAGACAGGTGTAAGGACCTCACGGTACCAACAAGCTGAGTAACAAAGTGGCCAGGAAAAGGAAATGTAAACTTAGGTACCTGTGTAAATTCCTCCCTCTTTCAAGGCATGTGGTTTCTGACCATTCCCATTCAGAAACCATAACTGGAACTACAAAAGATAGTTGTAGTATAATGTTCTTTAATGCTCAGTCACAGACAAAAAGACAAATCAAATAAGAAGACAGGAAACAAAACCCACGAGGCATCACTTTGCCATTGTGCCAGTTAGTCCCATTTTGAATACTGCCTGCATTTTTGGTCTCACCATAACAGGAGATTGAACAAGACAAGATACAAAGAAGTATGTGAGGACAGTTAGCAGAGAAGGACAAGCTAAAGCAGACTGGGGGTCCTCAGGCCAGTTAAAGGATGACAAGACCTTGATTTCTACTCAGAGATACCAAATTAGTGTGCTAACAGCTTATTCAAAACAAAAGGTAGTGGGGTTTGATACAGTTAAGCTGTGGAATGTCTTGCCACGATATATTATCAACTACACAGTGTCTGAGCCTGGCCTGGGAGCAGAACTGCCCTGCACTTTTGCTCTGTGTCTCACTCCTCTGCTGCTGGGCCAGGTGAGCTCCCAGGCTGACCCTGTGCTTGATGTTTCAGTAAAACTGACTGTAATATTACATATTTTCAGTTCTTGTGAACAGACAGCTTTCCTGCCAGCAAGTGGCTTGAACATCCTGATAATAGTAGCCCCTGGAAGTAATTGAGGGGAGACATAGCAGATGGATTTGGATAGTTACAAAACCATTAACAGAATAACTGCAGTGCAATTAGGGATAGCCCAGTGAAAATGAACCACTTGCAGATGTACTAGAGCTAATTGTGAAGGTCGGAGTTACAAACCATGGAGTTAAGGAGTAGCTCCACACTTAAATCAATCACACTTAAGAGCCAACAAGTAAGTGCATCTGTTCACATTTATTTCAACTTATCATTTTAACCTCTATCTGAAGAAAGGTTGTATTTGTACATGAAAATGAGCTTCCAGGAGTTCACAGGTAGCAGGCAGTGCTGCAGCAGGCACCAAAAGCAAAGGAGGGGAGCAATTCTACTGGCATCAGGACTAGTGCAGCTTGGCTCCCGGGAGCCTGCCACGTATCCCAGTGCCACTCCCCAGGAACATCCAAGTATCCTCAGCTCTCCCCCACGGTCCCTTTCCCTCCCAGCAGCACTGCCAGCTCCAAGCACCAGGTTTGGCATAGAAGCTGGTGCTCCTGCNACCAGCTCCAAGCACCAGGTCTGGCTTTCTCCAGGGTCCATGCAGGGCTGCTGGCATAGAAGCTGGTGCTCCTGCTCACCCAGTCAAGCAGATGCTCCTGAGCCAGCAAAGAACAGCTGCAGGCTGACTTCTCCCCTCCTATCACCACTGACACCAACAAATTTTTTCTACCATCCATCTGCAAATTTTCACCTGAATGACAGGAACCTCACACCCAGCCTGCCACCAGAGTGGGTTAGGATTTGATAACATTTCAAACTATTTTCGCTATAGGCAAAATGGAGTATTAGAGCCAACGAGTCCACTTGGTTTCGTGCATCTTGTTTCCTCAGGAGGCACAGCTGGCAATGCCTGTCAGCACCACAGAAGGTACGTGGCAGTGAGGAGAACTTGCTTCCAAGCAATTCTGCTGCAGGGAGAATGAGAGGCAGCAGAAACTGCATTCAGGGCATCCAGGACTTGCACTCTGCTTTCCTGCACCCATATTAGGCCTAAGCGTGTCCAAGGCACCTCTTGGGATAAATTGGTCAGTTCTTTGCTTTAGCCTTACCCAGCTATTCAGCACAGCCACAGATGACTGAACTCAGGAGGGAATCTAATAAACTGGTCACCAACTGACAGGTTTATTCAAGAACTCTCAAGAGAGGATCTATTTTTCCCATTGCCATTAAGGTTAGATGTATCATAGCAATAACCTCCACCATTTTGAAATATACTCACATTTTTTTCAGATTGATTGAATGCTCCAGCTACACTTAAGCTATTAAACCATCAGATGCTGTTTATTGTTTTCATTTCGCAGAGATGTTTCTTTAAATAAAAGTGCATTAAATATTTCATTACCAAAGTCAAGACTTTAGTAGGGTGAATAGAAGCTTCTTTGCACTCAGGGTCTCTTCTTTCCTTTGATTCATATGCCACAGCTACTTCAATATCACCAGTTATACCTGTCCACAAGCAGCTCTGCCCTAGGGACAATAAAATTGATTAACCAGATTGATGAAGAGATGAGCTTGATTACAAAGAATCCATCACAAATGTGAGCAAGTTGCCAGTATATTTGATATCAGCAATCAATGAGACCTCTTAGGGGCTGTATCACTGCAGCAGTTGCCAGACCAAAAGCCACAGAGGCAGGGAGAAAGTGCTGCACGGTGCCCTGCCGTGCTGGCACTGACCTGGCTGCCCAGAAGCAGGGCATCAGCACAGGGAGACCAGTGAGCTGTCAAGAGATTGTTTCAGCTGCGAGTGGGGATGTCTACGTTTGAAAGAGATTTCTACCAAGGAGGCAGGTTCAATATATTGATCTGGGTGGTGTCACCCTGCACGCTCACTGCTGGAGATGCTGCTCAGCACAGCAAGCAGCACCTACATCCTACCTCCCCTCAGCCTTCCAGCACCTGGTGAAGGAAGCGCAACTTGTTAAAGCTGAACGAGTGCACTGATGCACTGGGAGGAACAGCTGAGAAGCAGGGAGGATTTGGGAACACTCTTCTCCTGTCCTGTTTCCTCAAGGTTAGCAAAGTAGCTCAGCAAATCCATGGAACATCACATGCAGGTCAGGAAAGAATTGTTCTGTTTATCCACATTACAAAGTCTTGCTGTTTTAAAGACTGACAGGGCGGAGACTATCAGTCACCATCCCAAAATGAAACAGCAGTTACCTTCTGCCATAGGTTTTCTGGGTAACAGTGATCAGTACTAATACTGCAGTTGGAGAACAAACCCTGCACAGCTCTAGCAGCTTGTAAAGTATGGTTACTCAGATTATTGCTTTATGTATTGAAGACAGACATTAGCCTTATAAATTAGTGGCCTTAGCAAGCTGTACAAGCTACTTTGCAGAGATTATATTTGAGGTTCTTGTTTGGACTGATGTGCTAAACTCCAGTGCAATTGAACAAGACTGAACCTATTATCAAAGGTGACCAAATAAATTAATCTTTAAAACAGCGTCATTGACACTCAAATTCCTTGACACATACAGTTAAACACAGGGAAAGCAGTTCTTGCCTGCAGCATTTATTGCTACGTAGTTCATCATTTGATGATCATAGCCCACGTTTGACACGTAACTTTGCAGTCAGTTTGCATCTGACCTTGCCTGGCAGCTCAGACTACAACCTGCCTCACCCTTCAGTTTAATGCCATTTTTGTCACTATTCCTGAAGTTCAGCCGCGTGCGTGGGCAGGGCAGCCTTACCAGGGGCCTGGCACGGACCTCACGCCGTTCCTGTGGCACCCCACAGCTCGCACGAAGCAGGGTTAGCTGCAGGTGCCGGCGATGCGGGACCTGCCCGGAGCGAGCCCAGGCCGGGGCTGCTGCGCGGGGCTCCGGCTCCCTCTGCTGCCCGGGATCCCCGCTCACACACCGGGCTGCTCGCACGGGCAGGGGGAGACGCTGCTCGGGTTTAGCACGCCGGCAACTTGAATAAAGTCGGGTAAAACAGCAGCTGCATCAGGAGAGGGATAAAAATCGGGAGCAAAGTCACAAAGGTGAAAACCCCATTCCAGCAGACAACTTTAGTGACCGAAGGATATATCAGTTTCTTCCTGTACAAAAAGGAACTAGGGGCACCTTACATCCTCCATGCAGACATGACTCACCTTTATAGCAACAAGAGGGGAAAGACAGTTACTGCCCCATTCCCAAACCCCCTGCTCCCCCCAGGTAGGCTCCATCAGCCATTACAGGAAAGCAGTACCCACCCCAGCCTGCTGTGGATTAGGGTCTCAAATATACAAGCAGGAGCCATAGAACAGAAACACTCATAACTCTAGCAGAGCCAAAGACTAACACTTCCACGAAAGAGAGTCTAGGATTTGTGGCCGTGGGCTGAGCTTAAATGCTTCCTGGGACCATGGGCAGGGGCGTGGGAGGAGGCTCCAGGTGAAGGTGCTTGAGGGGTTTTGGGTATATTAGTGCCCTCAGGCCCCCAGCAACATGTTTAGCAGTTAGAGGGAAGACTGCTGAAATTTTTGTAAAGGAGATAACAGCTGAATTAGGAGAGGAATGGTGAGGGCAATGTTGCCGGGAAAGCACTAAAGTATTCCTTGGCAAACAGATTCAGCTCCTGGTATTGCTCATGTCTTCCTATGTGACCCTGGAAAACGATGAGAGTACTTACATGTTTATCAATGCATTTAATCTACAGTCATGATCATACCTATTTTTAAACCCTTTAAAATGTGCTGAATTTTAAACTCACCTTGACTTGTGCCTTACAGTGTTGGTGGGAGCTTAAGACAGGAACAATAACTAAACGTGCTGCCTAGGGACTGCATTGAGGTGATTTTGCTGCCCAGGCTTCTATGCCTGTGATCCCTCCTGTGACCTTCCCAAGGCAAATGTCTGTGGATTGCATGAGAAGGCAAAGGGTACAAAATACTGCAGCTGCCAGGCATGTGGTGGCTTGTGTCACCCAGCACTAGAGCTGGGCAGCACTTGGGACACTTGACAGAAACTGGGCAGGCACTGATCAGGTGTTCTTGGGAGAGAAAGGCAGGAGTTTTTCCTTTAATGCTTGATTCTCACCAACACTTTGATTTTCTTGGTCTGGGCAACACGTGCATGGTGGTGCATCCTAACCTTCCCTTCCCATGAGTCTTTTTGTGCAATGCACCTGATGCCAGAGTGTTCTGCTCTCCTTTTCCTTTAGGAAAGGTGTGACTCCTGTACAAGCATATTCAAAGCACAGCTGTCATGGAAGAGTATTTTAAGTTGCTCAAAGAATCACTGACAAAGGTATCAGCACAATCAGATTTAATGTTAAAATGAAAACGTGACAACGTTTATTGTCAAGGTTCATTCTACTGCTTACTAGATGGTTAAAGCACACAGAAAAAAATTGGACTAAAACCTAATATCAATCAATTCGAAACAAAAATCAACAAAAAATTATCTGCCTGGAGGATGGGGATAGGAAAAGAGTAAGGATAAGAAAGAATAAGGGAGACCCTCCTGTAGAGTCACAATGTTCAGAGTGAACCCCTTTGCCAAACTTAGCCCTGGACTTCACCAACAATTTAGGCCTAAAGGTTTTTATAGCACTTAGACTTAACAGCACTTAATCGAGAGCTTAATTTAAACAATTTAACGAAAGATTCTTATAGGATTTACAATAGCACAACAATAACTCACTTACAGGCCTAACTTGCTTATGACTCTAAAGCAGCTAAGAATGTAGCAGAGCAACATTCACTGTACACTGGCTGTAGCACATTCACTCACACAGACCTACAGGAGATAAATACCTGTGAAAAATTCCCTGGAGTTCAGCGAAGGGCTCACATCGGATGTCTTTGCATGTTCTCAGGGTTGAGCCCTTGGGAGTGGGGATGTTAGCCCAGGCTCTGTTGCTGGGGTTTGGTGATGGTCCTGCAGGAACAGCAACGCTGAGAGCTCTTTTGCTCCGAGAGGCCCCACTCAGAGACGTGCTGGTCTCAGCCCGCTGCAGTCCAGGGGGGCTCAAAGGGTCTCGCTTTGCACCGCTGTTTATGTGGCCACGAGAGAGTGGGCTTTAGTCACAATAATCTTCCATCCTGGCTGCAATTTAGGTCAGCAAGTTTCTTGGAAAGTTTCATAACAGAAATGTTGTTCCACGTGGGTTGCTGTTCAGGCAAGAGGACTAAGTTTTCAAGGCTGTTAGTTAAAACCAGGAGCTCCTTAGACAACCCAGGTTCCTGGGAGCAGGCAGTGTTCCTGATGAGCTCAAGAGGAGCTGAGCCCAAGTGCTGTTTGTCAAGGCCACGGCCTAACAAGCATTTCTGAGATGGTTGTGCTGCCCGAGGAGGGGGTAGGTTGCTGCAGCACTTCGAGTAGTGACAGCTGGGACCTTTCGTAGCTTCAGNTGAGGAGGGGGTAGGATGCTGCACCACTGCAGCACTTCGAGTAGTGACAGCTGGGACATTTCACAGCTTCACATAGGAGTGTGTGTAAAGGCAGTGACCCACACGGGCCCGCACAGCTCCCCTCTGAGCAGGGCTGCACCTGCTCGTGGTGGCACCTGCCTCCACGTGCCACTGTGCCCTCCCAGCAGCTCCTCCGTGGCTTGGCCTGTGCTGTGGGCCCCATCCACAGCCCACCTGCGCCCAGCCGTGGCCTCACACAGGGGAGCAGGCGTGCACTGACACTCCTGTGCTCCCCTCTGCAGCACCCCAAAATGGGGACGGCTAACAAATGCTGATTACTGCTTCCGTAGGCTCAGTGCTCAAGATGTCCGTGCTCAAGATCCAGTAGAAGGAGGGTCTTTAGGGAAAACAAAAAAGGGATATTGGGAACCCAATATCTGCTGCTCTGCAGCACCGCAAAATGGGGACTGCTAACAACTGCTGATTACTGCTTTCGTAGGCTCAGTGCTCAAGTTGTCCATGCTCGAGATCCAGTAGAAGCAGGGTCTTCAGGGAAAACAAAAAAGGGATACTGGGAACCCATTTCCAACCATACTTAATAAATGGGGGCATCTGTCACAAATGCATTGGTTGGGCTTGTTTCCTGATTGCTAGCCCAGGGCCTGGGCTTCTCTGTAAACTGTGTGCTTCCCAGTGTTTGTGCATCCCTGCTGGTGTCTCTGCTCCTTTCACCACTTCCATCCTGTCCATTAGCAGGTGTGTAAAAAATCACCCTACACCACAAACTTCTCTTTTTTAGCTTAACCAACCTGCTGTGTTAGCTTCTGGCTCTTGCTGAACAAGGTGCCAGAATACCCCTCACCTTTTGTGCAAAATGTCCCTGCTCATTATGCAGCTTTCCTTTTGCTTAGCCTAAGGGCAGAGACTTTTCGTTTTCCTCTCCAGTCCCCAGTGTCCTTCCTCCCCTCATTATCGAAAATTCATGTATGGGAGACAACAAAGTCTCATCACCTTCTCACTGCCTGAGCCAGCACAATTCCTAATCCCTCTCAAACTGCCAGGGAAGCCAGAGCCTGACACACGTAATCCACTCCTGACCTCGCCAAAACACTGCAGACATGATTAACTATCCCCACCACGCACGCCTCCCTCCCCCAGCCCTCCACTCAGACAGAACGGCCAAAACTGCTCCACAAACTGCTCCCACTCCTGTCCCTTTGCCAGCAGCTCGTAAATGTGAGCCCACCCTCACATCAGTGCTTTTTGCCTTTGCTTTGAGTCAGGCCCACCTCTCTTCCTTTTTCTTGTTCTCACATGCTTTTTAATGCTTTTATCATCATGCCGATGATTAGATGCCCATTTTCATCTGCGTGGAACGGGAGGACCCAGCAATACAGACTATAAATCCTTCAACATTAAGTATTTTTCACTCTGCGTGTGTATGTGTGTGAGCTTGTTTGCGCTGGTTTTTTTCTTCTCATCTGGAAGAGGCACAGCTGTTATTTTTGTATCAACTCTGAGGCAGATAATATTTTGCATATTGCAAATTTAAAAAAAAAGGCAACTGTGGGTACCCCGAATTCTGGAGGCTCACAGGGTTACATTTTAAAGTTTGCAGACATCTCCATATGTAAACTTTGGCTTCATTGACACAGCAGTGCCTTTCTTCTGAAGCCCTCGAGATGCTCTAGAAATACAAAGGGCTCAGTGTCCATGGGGCTGCCTCTGACCTTGCTCCAGCACAGCCCTTATGCACATTCTTATTTTGAAGACAGGCAGAGGGACTTGCTGAAACCGGCGGGCGGCTCACGCCGGGCAAGAAACATGGGCTCTAAGTGCTCTGCTGGACTGGGGCCAGAGCCCAGAGCGTGTGAGGATGGAGCCAAAATTAACTCAGGCTCACGGTGTGCATTGCTGTGAGAGCTGCCTTGAACAGGGAAATACCCTTCTGTGGGAGATTCTGTTATTTGATTTTTTTTTTTGCTAAGGGCAATGCAAATGTGTGAGTCCAGGCTTTAAATAAAATAAAAGCCTTTTTAAAGAGCTTTAAAATAGAAATTATTTAAATGTGCTTCCCCTCCTTCCAATTACCTGCAGCCTTCTCTTCATCCCTAACAAAAGATTAAAAAGAAATAACAGGAGTTGTTAGAATGGAAATAACAGGTTTAATGTAAAACCCTTCACCATCCTTGTCTGTTCTGAAGATATAAAAGTAAGCTAAGATTTTGTCAACATATCATCCCTTCCAGGCCCTGTGTTTACATCACAAGGAGCTTAGCAGATGATTTATGGAAAATAAAGGGGACTAAAAGACAGCCTTGCTAAGAGCAGGTGAGACCTTTCTGCGGGTACACGAGTGCATAGGGCCGAGGGCAGCAAGGGGGAAATGGCCAGGCTTACAGACACAGCGGTGAGGTGGGCACAGCTGCCAGAACTGGGGGAGAATGCAGCCAGCACAGCGGGGACCCCAGAGTCTTCCCATTGCAGTGTGGCCATAAATCCTCATTAACGCTGCAAACAGCTCCACAGTGGTCCAAAGCCAGGCAGAAAAGCTGTGGAGTACTGACCTCTGGGTAACAAGGCAGGCAACAGCTATTCCTGACAAGCCTTGCAAAGCAAGTAAGCTGAACACACATCCACATGCCTGCTTGCCCAGGGGTGGGATAGTGGGAGGTTTTAATTAAGCACACGCTTTAATGTCTACTGAATCATGGCTTCTGCCAGGATTTAAGCCAGAACTTTAGATCTCCAATGTCTTCACCCTGTGTGACGTCAGGTAACTTGTCCAGATGATTGGTTTTAAGCCTTCCAACAGCTCCATTCATTTCAGTTGGATTGCTCCTGCCCGCCAACCCCTTGCAGCCAGCTGTGCCAGCTCCAGCTAGGGAGGCTTGTGAAGATGGCACTAAGAAGAAAAAAAAACAGAATTCAAATGAGACCCAAGAGAGCCAGGCTCTATTTTGAGCTCTCCCACAGCTTTCCTGGGTAACCACAGGCAGTTCACGCTCATCAATTTGCATTAGTGCATGTGCTGCAAGATGATGAACATGGCAGAAGAGTCATAAATTGTTATCAATAATGCAAGGCAAGGGCAGAGTCAGCAGGAACCCAGAATCGTGGGATTACTCTAGACCTAATTCTGATGTGGAGCTCTGTGCTAGCCTGCAGCAACTACCAAGATTATTTTTAAGGTACTTTTGTTTTGCTTTGGGTCAAGGGTTGATGGTGTACTGAGAGGAGTTTCTCTCAAGTTCTGCAAGGGCAAGGGAAAGCAACCATGAACGTGATAAAAGGCCAGACAAGGACTAAGCCCCTTGCTGGCTTCAAACATAAACACATTCTTATAAAAATAAGGCCATTTCCTTGTAACTGGAGCATGCAGGAAGTTTGTTTTTATAAGTAGAAAACAGAACCTGTTCTTAATGAGGAACACTTGTCCATGGCCAAACATCTTGTCAACAATGGTAATTGTTTCAAGTTCCTCTGCACTTGTGACATCCCAAAAGAATTATCTTCTAAGAAATATGATCAAAAAGTCCATAAAACCCAAATGAGGAATTTACTGGACAAGATTCTAAGAGCAGGAAATAAGAAAAAAAAATGAAAGCATAGTTTAAAAAGAAACCTACCATAAATGCTACTGAGCCATAGCAGCAAAAAGTGCTGTATTGGTGCTGACATCAATTACTTAGGGAAGGCTGGGAAGCCCTTCCCTATAGGAATACATATGCCTTTCATTATCTGGTTCAGCCGTTGAGGAAGACTGAACACCCCAGTGACTGCTTGTGTCCTCCTGATGATGATGTGACCAAATTTGGGAAATGTGCAAAACCAGACTGAATATGTGTCTAGTGCCAAAGGCAGGGAGGAACAGTCAGAGCTTCTGGGCAGCTTTAGGAGCTGTAGCTTTTCATCCTAGGAAGCTGAACACGGAAAGCTCCAAGTACAAGCAGGAACTCAAGGCGAAGAAGAGCCGCCGGTCTGTGCTGCCATCCCTTCAATCTTCACCCCCTTGAATGATGCAGCTGTTTTGCTGTGCCACCCAGGTAGCCCACATCTGTGGGGCACAGAACATTCACAGCTCGCTCTCTGTGTTAGTGAGGTCAATCACAGGGCCTCCTCTAAACTCTGTGACTTACGGGTGCAGGCTATAGACCAAAATGAAGAATGTTGTCATCACATGTGTGGGTGAAATTGGTAATGGGCAGAGTACTTTCAGAAATAATCTACATGATTGATTCTCAAGATTCAACATATTGCTCTGCTATTTTCTTAGAAACTCCTTTGCAGAGCTTAACTCTGTGTAAGACCTGCAGAAAAAGGGTAATCTTTGATGCCAAACAAGTGGCTGTGTAGAGGTCTCTAGTTTGCTGTAACCAGTTATTTTGGGGACTGGGCACTCAGGAATTACCATCTTCTTATTTTTGTTACTCCATCCTATCTCATTCCCTGCAAGGAAGGACAGACAGAAAGCCTGAATATACTGAAGCCAAAACATTTACCATTAACTTTGCCAAGGCCAGGGTTTTGCCTACTGTATGGGACCAGTGCTTAATTCCGTGTGTGTGCGACCTGGCCAACGCTCCAAGGTACATTTTTATCCACAGAAGCAGCACCAGTGCCATGGTTGTTTGCTGAAGTAATTTAAATTAACTCCATAATGCAATTCAGGGAGGGAAGGATAATACAGGTTGAAGGTTGCAGCAACTTGATTCGGTTCAGCTACAAAAATGACAGATAGCCCCATCTGACTTGGAACTCCATGGAAAGTGCAGTTCCTTGTGTGTTACACTGAAACAGGCTCATTATTATTTCATGAGCTAGCTGGCCACAGTGTCACGGTGGATAAACAAACACGGGAAATTCACTCTGCCCACTTCTCAGAATCCTATGCTGCAAACCATTCATGAATGTAAATAATAAGGGTGGGAAAACCTCAAAGTCTCTGACCCTATTTCCATGATCTGGCATCTTGTGAGAATTGGTTACATAGTGAGAAATTTGAAACCTTGACAACTTGGCTTCAAAAGTATTTTTTTAATATACATCACTTTCCTGTCACTGAGTAGGAGAGAGACAAGCCTCTTCTCCAAAGCACAGTTCAGGAGAAAAAAGAACCTCTGTAACCATGGGAAATCGTGGACCAAAATGCTGCTTTGATTTAAATAGTAATAAGTGTAATATTAAAATATAGAATAGGCATTTCTATCTTTAGTCATCTCCCTGGATCTAGGATGAGGCTTATTCCTGTCAATGTATTTATGCAGAACTTAGACTCATTTCCCTGGTTTCACCTAAATTGCTCTGTTCTGCTCCTCGTTCCTTAAAACTTTATGCTTCACTTTCTTATTCAACTGTAAAAAGCATGTATAACTGTATACAAATCAAATCTTTTGCAGCTTTGGTTCTGCTTCAAAAAATTGAAAGCAACCCAGAGATACATTTCATCAGCAACTGGCAATTTGCTCCAGACCTCACCCAATCTGGAGCACATGTCTGTGGTAACACCCTCCTGGAAAGGACTCTTGACTGGGCTGTAGCAGTGACCTGCTCTGTGTGTCTCCCTTCTTGAGAAAGGCACTTTTTTTAGCCTGGTTTGTCGTCACAGCAAGTAACATGTGCCACAGATCCAGTCTTGAAACACATTTTGAAAGTTGCCAAACTGTGCTGCATTTCCTCGCTTTCCACTGACGGTCCTAATTGTGCCCTGCCTATGTGGGACACTTGCAGGTCTCATCTGTAGGAGATAATTTCCTATCATCAGTTAGGATCTGATCTTGAGAAGGAAGGAAGGGAAAGAAAAAGAGAGAGAGAGAAAGAGGGAAGGAAGGAAGGAAGGAAGGAAGGAAGGAAGGAAGGAAGGAAGGAAGGAAGGAAGGAAGGAAGGAAGGAAGGAAGGAAGGAAGGAAGGAAGGAAGGAAGGAAGGAAGGAAGGAAGGAAGGAAGGAAGGAAGGAAGGAAGGAAGGAAGGAAGGAAGGGAAAGAAAAAGAGAGAGAGAGAAAGAGGGAAGGAAGGAAGGAACGAAGGAACGAAGGAAGGAGAAAATTTGACATACTTCAAAGAATGATGCATAGAAACATTCATGATTAAGAAGTCTTTGTAGAATTGAGACCACTGGGGGAGATGCCAGCTAAATCATAGCTGTAGTCCTCTCCAGCTTCCAGATCCACTGCACTCGTATGGGATGAGCCGGGGAGAAAAGGGGCTGCTCTGCAGCAACAAAGTGCTGAACAGCTGGGACTAGACCATGTTTGAAAATGGTCAGGTATTGCCTGTCACCTAAGCTGTTCCCCTGCTCAGGAATATTTTGTAGATGACAAGATTCAGGAGTAAATTGAGCCCCTACAGGAGCATAGCCAGGCACATGCTTTTGTTGTTCAGTCTGTGCTTTGGGTACAAATGAGTGTCCAAGAGCCCAGGAAAGGGCAGGTAGGGCAGATGCTGTTTCATCTGGCTCCAGCACTATACAGTGTGTTATCTCAATTACACCATGCACAGCACTCCGTGTAGGCAGCGTGGTTTAAATACAAGCTGGAGGCATGAAGCGTGAGTTTCCTCTCACGTACATTGGCTCCATGCTAGCATTGCTTCATCATTTTCCCTGCAAACTCACACTGGTTTAGATCAGCAGCAATGAGATCAGAGAACGATTATCTTCACCAGATGCATGCAGTCCCCTTTCTCCTGGATGTATGTCAGGCAGCCAGTGTTTGCCCTGAGCCTCCGAAAATTCCTGCTTCCCAAAGTGGAATGTGGTGGCCAAGGCAGGTGCAGAGCAGAGGGCCAAAGCAGACACTTGGAGGGGTCATTCCCCTTCAGGGAGGCAGACATGGGGACAAATAGAATTAAACTTGCTGCTCCACGATGGCAAAGAAGGAGTCCTGCATAACAAAACCCCTCGTGAGCTGCTGTCAGTAACCATCAGCCCCAGGAAAGAGCTGCATTTTTACCCTCTGCAAGATTTCCCTTTGTGTTGCTGCAGAGACCCTGTGGCTGCCAGGTACCCTCTGCTCTGAGGACACTTTTAAAGCGTCACAGCCAGGCCTTTCTCTTCACCTGCCTTTCCAGAATGTGGTGGGTGTCCAGAACATCCTTACTGGGCTCGCCATGCCCAACATTTGCTCCTGCTGAACTCAAGCTGGTGGTGAAATATCTTCCCCTTCCACTTTCAGGCAAAAGGCTGGCTGTGACCCAGTTCCCTGTCTGGGAAATGGGGAGAGGAAGCACTCTGTTTGTTAGTATGGAGAGAAAATAGCCTTTGAAGCAGGAGCTGTGTTTTAAAGTCTTTCTGGCTGTAATTGATGCAACAGCGTCCAGGCCTTGGTTCTAATAATTCTCCCCAATCAAATTCAGAGGCTGGATAAATCCAATTAAATAATTAAACTATGAATTTGGCTCCATTGACATAGGAAGAAAAATCGAGATGCCCAACAGATTGTTTGAAACCTGTTAATTTTGCATAATCTCAAAGTAACATATTTTTCTGTACAGGTATCTCAGGAATACATGTTTTTGCAAGAATGTGGCTCAGCATTTCTGTCCCCTGCTATGTTAATCACAACCAACTGGTATCTGAATAATAAAGCAAATCCCCCACAGGATAAAGCTGACGTATGAGAATTTGAATTCGGCTGACCTGGAAATATCTCAGTCACGGATTTCACAAGCTGCATTGTCAGAATAGGGCAGAGATAATTGTGGCTCACACTAAAGGGCAAGGAGGACAAGCAACCATGAGATGGTGAGCGTGAAAATAAATAGCCTTCTGTCACAAGAACATCCCATTGGGGGATGCTGATTTTGAACAGGAGAAAGAAATCACTTTGGGAGAACTCTGGTTAGTTATCAGTTCTCCTCATGACCCCCAGAGCTGCTCCCTGGCCCCCCAGCCGGGGCTGGAGAAGCCCCAAGGGCAGCCCTTTAGTGCCCTGAGCAGAACAACCCCTGGCACATCCCTCCAGCTCTGCCTCTGGCACCGGAGGCGAGTCTTGGAGCACACGTAGCCGGGCACCACCGCAGCGAGCCGGAAGCACGGAGCTGTGGGAGCTGTGGGGTCTGTCCTTGTCCACTGCACTGGGGTGCAGACCCCTGACACCCCCTGCTCCTCCACAGCACTGTACGACTGACAATTGAGTTTATTTTGGTGATCCTGCCTTGCCTGCTTCCTCCAGAGCAGGCTGAGAACTGAGGCTGTCACCCCTGGATTAGCCTGAGCCACACTGCTCAAAACCATGAACCCCCCTCCTCGGTCCTTGCTTTGGGACCGTTAATACCGTTGGTTTTCATTTGTTAAATCCTCTTTAAAACACCAAGGGCACCTGACCAAGGGCAGGTGTGGCTTCAGGTGCAGCTGCTTAAGGTGTCTCCATTCCCACTGATGGCCTCCCAAGGGCTGCTGGGAGCACAAGTGCTTGAAACCAAGGGCAGGACAAAGGGGTTTTGTCTCTGCTCCTGGGCTCTTCACTGTTCTGGGTGAGTACTGAGGAGAGGGTTTCCTGAAAGAGAAAGCCTTTGATCCCTGAAAGGCCGGAAGCTTAAACTCTTCCTGTCTTTTGGCTTTGATCCCTGTCTATCTGGGATATAAACAGGTATCTTCCACATGCTGATTTTAGTGGAATGAGCAGGAGGAGTCTATTTGTTATATGGGAGTGCTTTAAGGAAGGAATGTTTTTAAGGAAGGAATGTTTCTGGGTGTTTCAGAGTTTTTTGTTGAATCTTTTGTTTTAAAAACCGACCAAACAAAAGATAAACGAGTATTGCTGCTATTGTGGTAACTTCTGCCTCCACTTTGCAGGAGGGATATACTGAGAAGCTAGTGAGACTATTCATTAATCACTGTATGATTAACCTAAAAAGGTGGTTCCCTTCAATACTTTCAGGGCACCTGGCTTCAGTTCCTGCAGGAGAAAGCTGGAGCCAGGGAGGTTAGAAGGAGAGGCTGAAATGGGCACTTAGCATAGGTGTATGTGTAAGCTTGCAGTCCTGGGGAAGCATGGGGTTTTAGCCAGGGGGTTATAGCAGACTGTTCCCCAGAGTTAACTAACTTTTTCAATTTAAAATTCTGTGGTTAAATTAATTAAATTAAGCTTTTGATTGTGGAAATTTATTTCCTCTAAGAGATTGACAAAGTAGTTATTTTAAGGTCATTTGCCTTCAATTAGAGGCAAAATAGAAGTGTAAAGGAAAACTTGCAGATGGAGAAGAGAAGATGAGAATGCAGAAACTTTAACTAGGTGCTAGACCTTTTTGGAGAAAACTTCTCCACCAAAGTGTTTATGTTCATTGCGAACTATGTCCTAAAATGATTTCAGTGTCATTTGTAGGTCTAAGGGTAGCAAGTACACGCATGTTTAGTGTTCCTTGCAGAACCAAGTCCTGTTGGTGCAGTGGACACTCGGGTGTAAAGGGAGACATCTGTTAGCTGTGGGCAGCACCGTGTGAGCACTCAGGGCCCCTCCTTGGGAGGGTCAGTAACTCTGGGCCCTCCCTACTGGGCTGCATCTGGGTCTGGGCAAAGGCACTATTGATTTAAGCATCTCTAATGAAAGACAAGTGGTGTGTTTGCAATTAAATTGTAAGAATTTTTGCAGTTGATGACTTTCAGTGCTTGACACCTTTTTGTTTAGACATATGAGAGTTAATATAAACCTCATGTACCACCTACTTGCATTCCAGCCTGGCTCAATTTCCAGGGTGTGAAAGGGCTCCCTTAGAAGTCATTAAGCTGAGGGACCTAAGTATGGAGACAAACACTTTTTGGTGGGGACTAATGGAGTGACTCTTATTGCAGAAGTCTGCGATAAAAATATGGGAGGTCTGGCATTCTGAGCTCCTAGAACTTGGCAGGTCCTCTCCTTCCAATATTTTAACCCTTCCTCGAGGTGCAGCCTCTGCAGCTTTCCCCTGTTTAATGGATATTCTCTAGTAAGTGTCTGTGGCTGCGCTGGTCAAGGCGGGTGGTCCCGAAGCACACAGGTGAGGGCTGGTCTCTGGGAAGGAGCAGCTCTCCTCTGCTGGGGTCTCTGAGATGGCACCCCCTGCCCGGGGAGGGCCACAGCCCTGCTGGTGCCAGCTGGTACTCCCAGCCCTCAGCAGGGCTGTTCTGTTTGCCCTTTCATCACAAGGGGTGGATTTCCTCCTTTTTTTGTTTTTATTTTTCCCGAGATTTCTCTTTGAGAGTGGTATGGTGTGCTGAGGGGAGGGAGGGCCTGACTAAAGGCCAGCTGACTTCAGCTGGATGTTACTTGAAGACAGTTCAAATGTTTTAAGTTTTCTCAAGTTCTGGCTTGATGGTAATTCTTCCTTGAGGAGCATCTGACTGTGCTGGTCAGAGCCTGGGGCCTGCCACCATGTTCCCGTCAGTCCCTCGGACCTTCTCAGGCCTTGGGCCTGCAGAGAGCTTCCCAGGCTGAACTCTCGGTTGGAAGGCACTGAGGCTTTCTTGTTTTGTGGGTTTTTTTTTGCATTATTACCTCTCTTCTGACCCTGAGGGATGGGCCTTTGAAGAGGATTTTTAAGCTCTCTGTTTGGGGATCAGCTGGCCAAGCAGGGCAGAGAGGCTTCTGCTCCCACACACGCCAGGGTAGCTCAGCTGAGCAGGCTGAGGAGCCCAGCCACGCTGCTGCTTTGCAGCCCACTGTATTCGCAGAGTGGCATTTCTCAGGGAAACTGGGATATGAGGAAAGGCAGCTCTTCTGGCCTAAGGGAAGGTGCAGGAGTGATGAGTGTGACTGGGGGACCAAGGGCTGTCTTTGCCCCTGTGCCATTCCAGCCTGTTCAGCTGGAGAGCTGATAAAGCACATTGGTTTCAGGAGAGAAAAAAGGACCTGGCAAGGGGCTAGTTAATGCAAAAAGCACCAGGGACTGAGCCTGGAATATAAAACACGAGTTAGAAATGGAAAACTCCCCAAAAGCTTGTCCTGTTTTCAGTTCCCCATTGCATCATTCCTTCTCTCATCTCTGGCACAGACTCCTTGGGAGCAGGGCTGTTTTCCCTGGAGCACACTGGCAGGGCAAGGTGGTCTTGGGGGCCAAGGCTGTAAGGGCTGGGCCTGAGACGAAGGTGGGTTTGGAAAGAGAAATGCTGCTGAAGCAGTTGAGTGGGTTCATGATGAGGTGGCTGTAGTGTTTTAAGCTCCTGTGATCGCTGTTATCTGCTGTTTGTACAGCACTTGTCCAGAGGGTGCCCGGGCTGAGCCCCTGGAGGTGATGGTGATGCCCGGAATCACTCCAGCAGGGGAAGACACGAGCAGCAGCTTTGGGCATGGAGGACCCTGGCCTGTGTCCTGTGTGCTCACACAGAGCTTTGGAGGAGGTACAGATAAATACTGGGCATAAACATGCGCTGGAGTATTTTTCTCTGAGTTTGACTGGAATCTGGTTAAGTTATGGAACAAGAACTTCTCTTTCAAAACTTGCTTTGCAGCTTCCAGATAGCTCTGTGTAACCTGGGGCTGTGGTGGCCTTATGTGACTATTATTGTTATTATCTTATTATCATATTATTGTCAGCACCTCATCTCAGAGCAGCTCTGATTGTGACAGCAAGTTCAGTTAGTTAATCATGGGTTCCTTGCTAACCTCGAATTCTGTGTGTCTCCTCATGACTTTTTATTCATGAGCACATTTGAAGACTACTTTGTGCTAGTGATCTGGAATAAGAGTCCTTTTTTCAACAACTGCATGAGAGCTCCCTTGAAAATTCTGACTTGAAGTTTTGCTGATGGTTGCTTGTGTTAGTTGTGGATATAAGACAGAGATTGTGTAGTCGGGGAGCTAATGTGTAATTAATGTTCATATAATTAATACTGAAGGGACTAGTAAGTAGGCCAGTTCTAAAATTCTGCTGGTTCAAAAGTAAAGAATTGGAGATTCATGTTTGTGTGTTAAATTGACTTCTATTTATAGACAAGAGGCAACGCACTTTGTGTAAATACTGAAGTTGTCTCTGTGAGCTGCTCCTGTGCTGTCTTGACCAGGATTTTGCAAGATACCAATCCTGCACAAATATACAGTGAAACTGCAATGCTCTTGATAGTAGTTTTCTGTACAGGCTTTCAGCTGGAGAGTGATTCTGTCTGGGGGAACATGTACATTACCGATATTTCTAAATCTATCGCTTGCAGCTACATATCCTAGTAACAGTTAGCTAGTTCAGGGCTTAACTCCCAATTCCAGGATAAACTATCCAGCTCTCTTTAAGATAAATTCAGAGAAAAACTCTGGGTGTTAGGAACTTTGTGTTATTTGTTGATTGAGGATAAGTTCGAAAATAATTGAAGGGCTTTTTACTAATCAGAAGTGTTTCAATTTCCTTTTTATAAGGTTAGGAAGTTTTGTAATCCAAATTAAACTGTCTGTTCCTCTGGGAAGCAGGAAGCTTGTTTCCCCAATGTCTTGGGGTGATTCTATGACCATACTGTATTCCCCATCGCCTGCTTGATCTCTAGTGTACCTTTAAATTGCAAAGGGGGGAGAGAGAAGCCGAGAGAACTCTTCAAAGCGGCCAGCTTGACCTTGCAACTAGAATGTTTTGCATTCTTCTCTCTCCCGATTCTGACAACATTTGGTTGGTTAGAGGACTTTTGCTCTCTAGTCTCTTCGGCTCTCAGCGGAGAAGGGACTGTGATCTGCCTCAGCGGCTTCTGTTCCTTTTTGGGCTGTTTTTGGCTTGCTTTTCATCCCAGACCAGCTCCCATCTCCGGACCTGCTCGGCGGGACCCTCCAAGGGGGATCGTCGGACCCTGCCTGGCCCGGCCCAGCGTAGGACTGCAGGTTTTACCTACAGAAAGAACTCTAAAATCCATAGTCCTCTTCTAGGGGACAGGGGAGGGGGTTTCAATATCCTTTTTTCCCGTGACAGTGGGGGACTCTGTTTTGTTAAATAAATAGATTTTTTCACTTTCACTCGAGAAATTATTTTCCCGAACCCGTGCGGGAGGTGCTGCCGGGGCCTGCTTGCCTGGCAGGCAGGAGAGAGAGAGAGAGAGACGCCCCTTTGGGGTTGTTTCCTCCTGGATTTGTGTCCAAACCGGCACACCCAAACATGTTAATCTAAGGACATCTATACCGGGAAAAAAATAGCTATTCTGTCAGTACCTTGTGCTCACCTGCTGTAAAATTATATTTTCAGGTGTACGACTTAACGAATTTCCACACAGTCCTGAAAACACATCCTGAAACACCCCGTGATGATGCAGCCAGGATTTACCGGTTCGTGTGGCCGTCGGTGCCAGGAGAGGGCACCAGACATCAGTGCCAAGGGCCGTGTCCTGCCCTGTCCCTGCAGGGCCAGCCACCCTCCGGGGCAGCTCTGCAGGGAGGGGTCGGCTCCCGGGGACCGAGCTGCTGCTGCAGGCTGCCTCTGCCTGCGTCCTGTGCCTGCGCTAAAGCCGCCACACCTGCCGTTTGGGGGGCATTGGGTGGGTTTTTGGGGGTCTGGGGGGATTGGGGTTTTTTTGGGGATCTTGGAGGATTGGAATTTTTTTTGGGCGT
>VWPU01006316.1:0-10412 GCA_013398955.1 Callaeas wilsoni
CCTCACGCTTTCCACTCGCGCGGCTTTTTCCGCTCGGGATTTTCCTTTCTCCCTCTGTTTTTTCCCGGCTTTCTGGCGGGGTGGGAAGGAAGGATCCGGGCTGGACTTGGATCCCAAAGGTCATTTCTCCGGGATTGCCAAGTCCACTCCGCTTTTCCAGGGATTTCTCTCCGTCCCCGAACCCTCGCGGCGCTGGAAATCGCTCGGGCCGTAAGGAGCGACCTTTAAATTTAATTTCCCGTCCCTTCCCGGCTTTATGGATTTCCAAGGACAATGCTGGAAACGCGGGAAGAGCCCATTAAAGTCTCCGGGACCGAGGGATTATGTCAATAATTAAAGGTAGCCAGGCTTAATTGATTTTTTTTTTCCCAGCAAATGGATGGAATATTTTGTTTTTTGAAAGCAATCCCTGGTGCTGGATTTATTTCCGTTCCTCATTTCCAAGGATATTTTTTATCAATACAATCCATTATTTTAATTTTTTTTTTCCCAACGGACAATCCTTGCAAAGATTTAAAATACTCCGAACGCAGCATTTTAAGGAATTCTTGAAAATGAAGGAAAACTCTGGTGAAAAATTAATTTTAAATAAGACTTTAGGATCATTTTGCTGGCAGGCGAATCTGGGGATCAAAATAAATTCTCGCACGAGTTGCCGGGCCTGAGACGTTCAGGGCAAAGCGAGAGGAAATTTAATTTAATTTAATTTAATTTAATTTTCCTTTAATTCAGGAAAGCGAAATGGATTTGTCTGACCATCAGCTCAGCCGAAATATTTTGCCAATTAATTCAATTTAATCGCGGTGTTTCGGGTACTTTTGCAGCTGTAAATTTACTTTTCAAGGCTTCACCCCCAACCCCTCCGGCCAAAAATCGCTAATTAGAGGAAACCTCATTTGACTAAACTTTGCCGCGTGTCTGGAGATTAATTCATATTTTCCCCCCCAATTTTGGGGGTTCCCAGATCGGGATGGGGCCGAGCTCAGCCGTGAGGCCGCAAAGGCACCCCCGGACACCCCAAATTAAATTCGGGCTTTTGGGGAAGATGCTCACGGCGTTCCTCGATGCCGTTTTGGGGCCGTCTGGATTCCCATTTCTCCCTGGAAAAAACCAAGGAATTCTCGGAGTTATCCCAAAGAAGCCGTGCGGGAACTCCCGCCGCTTTTCCCTTCCTGTTAATTAGCGTTTTCCTCCTAATTGGCCATCTCGAATGAACTGGAATTTATCCTTTTCTAGGCTGGATTCTGCTTTTAAAGAGTTGCTTTTCACTTAATTCCCCCCAAAAAAGGGGCTGGGGAGGGAAAGGGGCGCTGCGGGGCCGTTCCTTGGGGTTTTCCAGCTCGCGATTAATGATTCCGTCTAATTGCGGCCTTCATTGAGAAAATCGGGGGCTCCGCGCGAGGCCGGGAGGGGATTTCGAGAGGGGGGAAAAGCCCAAAATAAAAAAGCAAATGGCCCGTGGGGCAGGAGGCTCCGGGGCTCCCTTCTCACAGGAGGCTCCGGGGCTCCCTTCCCAGCCCCGGCTCCTCGGCCCGGAGGAAAACTCCCGGCAGCAACAGGTCCCGGTGTGCTTTAGTCACTTTTTAGGGTGCCCTGGTGCGGTTTGTTTGTGTTTGGGGGTGCCCTGGTGGGATTTGTTCCTATTTTAGGGTGCCTTGGTGTGGTTTGTTCACGTTTTGAGGAGTCTCGGCGTGGTTTATTCACATTTTAGAGCGCCCTGGCGTGGTTTGTTCCTGTTTTGGGGGATCCTGGTGTGGTTTATTCACATTTTAGGGTGCCCTGACGTGGTTTGTTTGTGTTTTAGGGTGCCCTGGTGCAGTTTGTTCGTGTTTTGGGGTGCCCTGGTGGGATTTGTTCCTATTTTAGGGTGCCTTGGTGTGGTGTGTTCCTGTTTTGGGGGGTCTCGGCGTGGTTTATTCACGTTTTAGAGTGGCCGGGTGTGGTTTGTTTGTGTTTTAGGGTGCCCTGGTGCAGTTTGTCTGTGTTTTGGGGTGCCCTGGTGTGCTTTGTTCCTATTTTAGGGTCCCCTGGTGTGGTTTGTTTGTGTTTTCGGGTCCCCTGATGTGGTTTATTCACATTTTAGGGTGCCCTGACGCGGTTTGTTTGTGTTTTAGGGTGCCCTGGTGCAGTTTGTCTGTGTTTTGGGGTGCCCTGGTGTGCTTTGTTCCTATTTTAGGGTCCCCTGGTGTGGTTTGTTTGTGTTTTCGGGTCCCCTGATGTGGTTTATTCACATTTTAGGGTGCCCTGACGCGGTTTGTTTGTGTTTTAGGGTGCCCTGGTGCAGTTTGTCTGTGTTTTGGGGTGCCCTGGTGTGCTTTGTTCCTATTTTAGGGTCCCCTGGTGTGGTTTGTTTGTGTTTTCGGGTCCCCTGATGTGGTTTATTCACATTTTAGGGTGCCCTGACGCGGTTTGTTTGTGTTTTAGGGTGCCCTGGTGCAGTTTGTCTGTGTTTTGGGGTGCCCTGGTGTGCTTTGTTCCTATTTTAGGGTCCCCTGGTGTGGTTTGTTTGTGTTTTCGGGTCCCCTGATGTGGTTTATTCACATTTTAGGGTGCCCTGGTGTGGTTTGTTCCTGTTTTGGGGGATCCCGGGGTGGTTTGTTCACTTTTTAGGGTGCCCTGGAGCGGTTTGTTTGTGTTTTAGGGGATCCTAGTGCAGTTTGTTGTCATTTTAGGGTGCCCTGGGGCAGTTTGTTTGTGTTTTAGAGTGCCCTGGTGGGATTTGTTCCTCTTTTAGGGTGCTCTGGTGCGGTTTGTTAGTGTTTTAAGGGGTCCAGGTGGGATTTGTTCCTATTTTAGGATGCCCTGGTGCGGTTTGTTCGTGTTTTGGGGGGTCCCGGCGTGGTTTATTCACATTTGAGGGTGCCCTGGTGCGGTTTGTTCGTGTTTTGGGGGGTCCCGGCGTGGTTTATTCACATTTGAGGGTGCCCTGGTGCGGTTTGTTCGTGTTTTGGGGGGTCCCGGCGTGGTTTATTCACATTTGAGGGTGCCCTGGTGCGGTTTGTTCGTGTTTTGGGGGGTCCCGGCGTGGTTTATTCACATTTGAGGGTGCCCTGGTGCGGTTTGTTCGTGTTTTGGGGGGTCCCGGCGTGGTTTATTCACATTTGAGGGTGCCCTGGTGCGGTTTGTTCGTGTTTTGGGGGGTCCCGGCGTGGTTTATTCACATTTGAGGGTGCCCTGGTGCGGTTTGTTCGTGTTTTGGGGGGTCCCGGTGTGGTTTGTTTGTGTTTTGAGGGGTCCCGGCGTGGTTTATTCACATTTTAGGGTGCCCTGGTGCAGTTTGTTTGTGTTTTAAGGGGTCCTGGTGCCGTTTGTTCACATTTTAGGCCGCCCTGGTGGGATTTGTTCCCGTTTTAGGGTGCTCTGCTGTGGTTTGTCCGTGTTTAGGGGATCCTGGTGCGGTTTGTTCTCGTTTTAGGGTGCCTGGGTGCGGTTCGTTCGTGTTTTAGGAGGTTCAGTTGGGGTTTGCCCGTGTTTTAAGGGGTCCAGGTGGGGTTTGTTCGTGTTTTAAGGGGTCCACGTGCAGTTTGTTCATGTGTTAGGGTGCCCTGGTAGGGTTTATTCCATTTTATTTTACTTTACAGTACTTTACTTTCTTTAATTTTTTTTATATTAATTTACTTTACTTTACTTTATTTTATTTCGCCTTTCCTTAAGGCAGAAACCTTAATTTTGACCCCACACCTTTTTTTGCTTTTCCCTCCATTCCCTTAAAAAAAAAAACAACAAAAAACCAAAAACCAAACAAAACTCCACAAACAAAGCCCCCCCAAAAAACCAAAAAAAAGGCAAAAAAAGGGAAAATAAAAAGAGAAAAGAGCGCAGAATCCAGGGGAAATGTTTCCCTCCGGCTGGCGGGGGAACAAAAGGCTCCGCGGAGCCGCTCGGGGTCGAGCCCGGCCGGCGAGCGCCGCCCCGAGGCCACCGAAAGAGCCCGGTTCGGGAATATTCCGGTTCGGGAATATCCTGGTTCGGGAATATTCCGGTTCGGGAATATTCCGGTTCGGGAACAGCTCGGTTCGGGAACAGCTCGGTTTGGGAATATCCTGGTTCGGGAATATTCCGGTTCGGGAATAGCCCGGTTCGGGAACAGCTCGGTTTGGGAATATTCCGGCTCGGGAATATCCCGGTTCGGGAATAGCCCGGTTTGGGAATAGCCCGGTTTGGGAATAGCCCGGTTCAGGAATAGCCCGGTTTGGGAATAGCCCGGTTTGGAGATATCCCGGTTCGGGAATAGAATAGCCCGGTTCGGGAACAGCCCGGTTTGGGAATATTCCGGCTCGGGAATATCCTGGTTCGGGAATAGCCTGGTTCAGGAATAGCTCGGGTAGGGAACAGCCCGGTTCACAATTAGCCCGGTTCAGAATTAGCCCGGTTCGGAAATATTCCGGTTCGGGAATATCCCGATTCGGGATTATCCCAGTTAAGGAATATCCTGGTTCAGAATTAGCCCGGTTCAGGAATATTCTGATTCAGGAATATCCCAGTTAAGGAATATTCTGGTTCAGAATTAGCCCGGTTCGGGAATAGCCCGGCTCAGGAATAGTCCAGTTCAGGAATATCCCGGTTCGGGAATATCCCAGTGAAGGAATTCCCGGTTCAGAATTAGCCCGGTTCGGGAACAGCCTAGTTTGGGAATAGCCCGGTTCGGGAATAGCCCGGCTCAGGAATAGTCCAGTTCAGGAATATCCCGGTTCGGGAATATCCCAGTGAAGGAATTCCCGGTTCAGAATTAGCCCGGTTCGGGAATAGCCCGGTTCGGGAATATTCCGGCTCAGGAATAGCCTGGTTCGGAATTATCCTTGTTCAGAATTATCCCGGTTAAGGAATATCGTGGTTCAGAATTATCCCTGTTCAGAATTATCCCGGTTAAGGAATTATCCCAGTTCAGAATTATCCCATTCCAGGACTATGCCCAGTGTAGAATTCTCCCGGTCCGGAATTCTCCCGGTTCAGAATTCTCCCGGTCCAGAATTGTCCCGGTCCAGGACTAAGCCGCTTTGTGCTCGCTCGTCCCCACCCCGGGCCCTGATGGATTTTGGGAAGCGGGACCAGCTCCCACCCGAGCTGTCCCCCCTGGCCTTGGGGAGGAGGATTTAAGGTTCAAATCCAAACTTTTTCCTCCTTTTCCCTCTAAACGCGTCCTGTTTGCGCCCCGCTCTGCTGGGAACACCCCAAATTCCAACTCCCGAGGAGCGGACACCCAAATATTCCCCGAGGCCGCATAATAACAATAATAATCCTGTTTTAATAAAAACCAAAAATCCGGCTTAGTGCCGCTCCGGAGCCCTAAATGAAATTGGAAAATTGGAATCTTGGCCCCGCGATGGATTTTGGGCACAAATCCGCATTTCCCGATCTATTCCCGCTCCAAATCCCCCCGCGGCCAGGAGTTATCGCGACCGAGAGCCCCGGCTCGCCGCTGACATCCGAATTTAAAATATCCCCTCAAACTTCAGCGGCGGCCAGAAGGACAGGGAGAGGGGGGAAAAAAAATCACCAATTACCTTAAATCCTGATTCCAGCCCCAGGAATTGACGCTAATACATCGCTTATTTAGATGCGGCCTGCTTTTAATGTTTTTTTTTTTTTTTTAATTTTTATTTCTTCCTCCCTTAACGTTATTTATTTTCGAATTTAAGCCGCCTTCGCGTATTTTTCACGCTTACCCTGAGTGCTTTTCTTCATTTACGTTCCCAAGCTGCGATTTAAGGGCTCCATTTCCGAGCTGCGGCGGGGGGACAGCGCCTTAAAAATTATTCCTGCTGCCTGTTTTGGGGTGAAATAAAGGGCTTTTAATAAGACGGATTCAAGGGTGACCGCGAGTTTTGTTTTACAAATTGCGCTGGCAGAAGTAAAGCAGTGCGTTCAAAGGAGATTTCTTTTTTTAAAAATTCCTCTGTTTAAGAAATAAAAAATGTTAAAATTTTGAAGTTATTACAGCTGTGGCCCGTGTGAGGAAAGGGGATTATGGATGCAAATTCGCGTCGCATAATAATAAGTAATAATTATTACAGGTGTGGGATGCTGTGGGTCCCTCACGTGTAAAAAAAAATTGAAGTTTTGCAGTAAAAATTCCAAATTGTTGGATTTAAAGCCGACCCTACCCCATATTTGCGTGGCAAAAAGCAGAGAAATGACGAAATATGAAATAAAAAGGAGGTGGGGGGGGAAATCAACATTAATTTCAAATTACAACCTCTGAAAATGCGGGCTCGGACCCTTTGGGGAGCTCCAACCTCGCACAAAATAAACGCACGAACCAGCGCTCAGAATCTCGATATTCTCCCCCAAAAAATAGAGATTTTCCCTCTTTTTTTCCCCTCCCAAGCGCCCGTGTGGGGTTTTGGGGGGTTCCTGGCGGCGTCGTTCATTTGTTTTCCCTCTCCCCGGCCGAGCGGGTGCGAAGTGTTTGAAGTTCAACAACAGCGCGGAGTTTTATTGGATTTCCGGTCCAACAGATTTATATCCCGGCCCATCCAGGCTTTTCCAGGGCTTTTCCAAGGAAATGGAGCCGAGTTCTGGCCGAGTTTCTGCCTCCTCCTGGGCCCGGAGGATTCCTTTCCTCGGCCGAACTTTTAAACTCCCCCCAGATCTGCCCCTTTCCACCCTGCCTGTCGCCTGCCCAGAGTTTATTTTTAATTCGGTTTTCCCCCGCCCAATTGTTTAATTCGCTCCGAGGACAGCCCCCAGCTCGCCAGGTAAGACTTTGAATTTATATTAAATATATATATTTGAATGTACACGCGGGAAAAGCGCTTTGTGGCCTGACGCTGTCGGCTGGGGATGCATCGTCCTCTAAAAAATAAAAATAAAATACATCTTTTTTTCCCCTGAATGGGAATTTTGGCGGTTTTTTTTCCTACAAACTTCCCCCGCGGAAGTTGCTGAGTGAAGCGCCCGCGGCCTGGGCGCCTCCTTGGGCTTTAATTCTCTTTTTTATCACCAGCGAGTCATTATTTTGTAACGCTTTTCCAGCGAGTGGGAGGGAGAAAGGGACACAGATTTCTCTACACCGTTCTTTACACCTAAAAAATAGCCCAAACTTCACTTTTCTCCCCGCTTTCTTTAATTGATTTCTATGTTTTTACCCCTTTTCCCTTCTTAATTTTTTTTCTTTAAATGATTCAAGTTCTACTTCCTTCCAGGGGAGGAGATTATGAATAATCCCCTTTTTGTCTCCCCGGAATTCGCTGCTTGTACTCTGAGGAAAGTTCTCCAAACTCTGGCAGCTTTAGATTAAAAAAAAAAAAAATTTAAAAAACAACCAACAGCAAGAATTTAAAAATGTGGTAATGGCGTTTTAACACGAAATCTTGATAAATCAGCTTCATATAGGAAACGATCCCTCAATTTGCCTTTCCAGAGGAGGCGGGGGAAGAACTTTGGGGATTTTTGCTCTGTTTTATGGCTGCGATAATCGCTTCTTTCTCAACGTCAATAGCATTTTACTGTTTCCTCTGGTCTATTTGTAAACTATTTGTAAAGTCCTGCGGGAGGGAGCCGCTGCCGACACTGTACGTAGGAAATCATCTCAATAGTTATTCCCCGCAATCCGAGGGGTTTTTTATCCGGCGGCTGAAAAGGTCCTTTTGTTGCTTTTGTTTCCTAGCAACTGTTTTCTTTTATAAAAGTTCAGATCGCAGATGATGCCCAACAAAATGGCTGCCCGGGCGCCTTTCTTGGGAATTTTAGCCTTTGACCCAAGGCTGAACTAGAACTGCTCTGTGAATTAGGTAGTTTCATGTTGTTGGGCTCTTCATTTGAAACACAAGAACATCAAACTACCTGATTTACTCCAGTTTCTCCTCCGCGCTGCGGGCTCGGCGTGGCGCTTGGCCCCTGCCGGGGTGGGCAAGGGGTGCCAGCCCTGGGTTCCCCCTTTCCCCTCCATCTCCTGGGCCCTGCTGGCACCGGGAGTGGAGCTGTAGGGTCCGTGTCCCCTCTCCTGGCTCCGTGTCCCTGCCCTGGGTCCGTGTCCCCTCTCGGGACCGTGTCCCCTCTCCTGGGTCTGTGTCCCCACTCGAGACCGTGTCCCTGCCCTAGATCCGTGTCCCTGTCCTGGGTCCGTGTCCCCTCTCGGGACCGTGTCCCCTCTCCTGGGTCTGTGTCCCCACTCGAGACCGTGTCCCTGCCCTAGATCCGTGTCCCTGTCCTGGGTCCGTGTCCCCTCTCGGGACCGTGTCCCCTCTCCTGGGTCTGTGTCCCCACTCGAGACCGTGTCCCTGCCCTAGATCCGTGTCCCTGTCCTGGGTCCGTGTCCCCTCTCGGGACCGTGTCCCCTCTCCTGGGTCCGTGTCCCCTCTCCTGGGACCGTGTCCCTGTCCTGGATCCATGTCCCCTTTCTGAGTCCGTGTTCCCTCTCCCGGGATCGTGTCCCTGTCCTAGATCCGTGTCCCCTCTCCTGGGTCCGTATCCCTGTCCTGGGTCCGTGTCCCCTCTCCTGGGTCTGTGTCCCCACTCGAGACCGTGTCCCTGCCCTAGATCCGTGTCCCTGTCCTGGGTCCGTGCCCCCACCCGGGTCCGTGTCCCCTCTCCCGGGCCCATGTCCCTGTGCTAGAGCCCTGGTCCCCCCCGGGACCGTGCCCCTGCCCTGGGTCCGTGTCCCGACTCGGGACCGTGTCCCTGTCCTAGATCCGTGTCCCCTCTCCTGGGCCCGTGTCCCTGTCCTGGGTCCGTGCCCCCACCCGGGTCCGTGTCCCCTCTCCCGGGCCCATGTCCCTGTGCTAGAGCCCTGGTCCCCCCCGGGACCGTGCCCCTGCCCTGGGTCCGTGTCCCGACTCGGGACCGTGTCCCTGTCCTAGATCCGTGTCCCCTCTCCTGGGCCCGTGTCCCTGTCCTGGGTCCGTGCCCCCACCCGGGTCCGTGTCCCCTCTCCCGGGCCCATGTCCCTGTGCTAGAGCCCTGGTCCCCCCCGGGACCGTGCCCCTGCCCTGGGTCCGTGTCCCGACTCGGGACCGTGTCCCTGTCCTAGATCCGTGTCCCCTCTCCTGGGCCCGTGTCCCTGTCCTGGGTCCGTGCCCCCACCCGGGTCCGTGTCCCCTCTCCCGGGCCCATGTCCCTGTGCTAGAGCCCTGGTCCCCCCCGGGACCGTGCCCCTGCCCTGGGTCCGTGTCCCGACTCGGGACCGTGTCCCTGTCCTAGATCCGTGTCCCCTCTCCTGGGCCCGTGTCCCTGTCCTGGGTCCGTGTCCCCTTTCTGAGTCCGTGTTCCCTCTCCCGGGATCGTGTCGCTGTCCTAAACCCGTGTTCCCCCCCGGGACCGTGTCCCTGCCCTGGGTCCGTGACCCCTCTCCTGGGACCGTGTCCCCACCCGGGATCGTGTCCCTGTCCCCCGGGACCCTGTCCCCACTCTGTCCTAGATCCGTGTTCCCCCCCGGGACCGTGTCCCCTTTCTGAGTCCGTGTCCCCTCTCCCGGGACCGTGTCCCTGTCCTGGGTCCATGTCCCCACTCAGGACCGTGTCCCTGTCCTAGATCCACGTCCCCTCTCCTGGGACCGTGTCCCCACCCGGGATCGTGTCCCTGTCCCCTCTCCCGGGACGGTGTTCCCACGCAGCACCGTGTCCCCACCCGGGACCGCGTCCCCCTCCCTGGGTCCATGTCCCCTCTCCCTACACGGTGGCCCCACCCGGGACCGTGTCCCCTGTCCCGGGACTGTGACTCCTCTTCATCCCTGGGTCTTTGTCCCCCTCTCCGTCCCTGGGTCCGTGTCCCCTCTCCCGGGACCCTGTCCCCACTCAGGACCGTGTCCCCCACCCCGGGGCCGTGACTCCCCTTTGTCCCCGGCCCGGATCCCCTCCCCGGAGGCGGCCGCTTGCCCCGGGGAAGATGAGGAAGGGCTGGCAGCCCAATTCGCCCTCCGGTCCGTCCTCTGGACCTCACCGGCACCGGGAGTGGAGCCACCGGTTCTGTGTCCCCCACCCGGTGTCCGTGTCCCCCACCCGGTGTCCGTGTCCCCTCTCCCGGGACCGTGACCCCCCTTCATCCCCGCTCCGGATCCTCATTCCCGGACACGGGAATTTGGCCCAGGAAGGGGTGGCTGCCCGGTGTCCCCCTCCCCTCCCCTGCCCTGGGCCGCACCGGCACCGCCGGGCCCGTGTCCCCAGCCCGGGTCCGTGTCCCCACCCCGGGTCCGTGTCCCCTCTCCCGGGACCGTGACTCCCCTTCATCCGCGATCCCGATCCCCCTTCCCGGGCACGGGAATTTGACCCTGCAAGGGCCCCGAATCCCCCCTGCCCTCCATCCCCTGGACCGTGTCCGTGTCCGTGTCCCCTGCCCCGTGTCCCCCAGCCCGGCTCCGTGTCCCCTCGCCCGGGACCGTGACTCCCCTTCATCCGCGATCCCGATCCCCCTTCCCGGGCACGGGAATTTGACCCTGCATCCCCCTGGCCCCCATCCCCTGGACCGTGTCCGTG